>PVLC010006071.1:18166-71880 GCA_004027655.1 Graphiurus murinus | reverse complement strand
GATGGGGCATAGGAGGGTCTCCAGATGAAAAGGAGAGATCCTCGAAAAGCAAAGAAGTTGATTTAATTGTAGTGGATGCATGGGGCAGAGGGACGCCCTAAAGCACATGATGTACTTACACAATCATATCAAGGTCACTCACTGAAGTGAACCTGAGGGGGAGGGAGGGGGAGGGAATGGGGTGGGAATTGGGGAAGGGATCCAATGAGAATTGTGTGCAAATATGTTGTTAACAACTAGTACTTAACAAAGATGTATCCTATATTGCACAAATTACTACAATAAAAATTATAATTAAAAAATAAATAAATAAATAAATAAATAAATAAATAAATAAATAAATAAATAAATAAATAATAATTTTGCTCTTTGTCCTCCAAATGCCCTTAAAGCGTTGATGGTTCTATCTATTTAACCTCCTGTGTGTTGTTCACTTTTAAAACTATTTTGCTAGCCTCCAATCTGCAAAATGCCCTCTGTCTTTTGCTAGTTTTATCTGTTCTTATGCTTTGAACAATATAGGCTGGTTGCTTTGCAGAAAGTTTCTCAGCTTACGTTTGTGTGATGTTTCCTCATGGTTAGATTCAGGTTAGGCAACTTTGGCAGAAATACCACACCTGTCAAGTTGTGTCCCTCCAGGTGTACTGAATTAGAAGATAAACAATGACAGTCTGTCTCATTATGAGCAGTATTGTTTGGCCACATATTTAAAATGATGTCTGCAAGGTTTCCTTGCTCTAACATTAATTAATATAAATTTTTGCTTATTAATTAGTGTAGGTTAGTATTTTGCTATGTGGGAGACATTTCCTTTATTTACTTATCATCAGTGCAGACTCTTGGATTTCTATTTTATTCAACATACTATGATCCATTGCTCTATTTATTTTATAGATCAGATTGCTCTGCATTTGGCTTTCAAACAATTTCCCATGTCTTTTTGGTATATCTACATTTTTCTCTGGGACAAGGGCCACTGTAGTTTATCCCACTGTATGAGCAAAATGGGCAGAGACAGAGGTAAGAAGGGAAGAAATGTCCAACTAGCTCATATAGTGTGACATTTATAATTTATCTCTTCCTGATCGAGTGTCCAGTCATGTTCCCCACTCAGTGGATCTGGGAATATCCATGGAAGAAAAACTCTCGCCTCCTCTGCAGGTGTCTGTTTTTATTTTCTACTGAGTCTTCTGCTCTACTCCAGTTTTGTCACTCATTGAGAATACTTTTGTTTTCAATTTTCTGGAAATATTTCTGGTTTTCTCCTACAGACACTCTCTACTTTACTTTTTATTAAAAGTAAAAAATGAGCTACTTAAAAACATGGTTACCATTGTGACTGGTAAATAATATTACATTATAAATTCATATGCACACTGGGAGTTTTATAGTTTATGGTGGGGAAATATTTAAGTTTATCCATACACCTTGATAAAGGAAAGCTAGAAATTGTTTTCCCCAAAATTAAAAAAAAAATTTTTTTTGAAACTCAACTGTGCTTATTGATACTTCCAAGTTTAAAAAATAATCCAATGATATATCTTGGGTTTAAAGACCAATAGCAATCAAAGAGATAGAAACAGCAATAGTTTACCATCAAACAAAAGCCCAGGGCCAGATGGTTTTCCATGTGAATTTTACAAAACATTTATAGAAGAGTTAATCACAATACTCCTCAAATTATTCTGTGAAATAGAAAGAAATGGGACAGGACCCTCCCAAACACATTCTATGAAGCCAACATCACATTAATACCAAAGCCCAATAAACACAGCCCAAGAAAAGAAAACTGTAGGCCTATATTATTGATGGACTTCAGTGGAAAATTGTTAAATACTAGTAATGCGCTTTCAAAACCACATCAAGAAAAAATTATACACCATGACCAAGTCAAGTTCCTCCCATGGATGGTTCAACATAAGAAAAACAATCCATGTAATTCACCACATAAACAGAATCAATGACAAAAATCACATGATCATCTCAATTGATGCTGAAAAAGCATTTGACAAGATCCAACACCTATTCATGATAAAAGCACTTCAGAGAATCGGAATAGAAGGAACATACCTCAACATCATAAAGGCAATGTACAATAGCCCCACAGCCAACATCATATTAAATGGAGAAAAACTGTAAGAGTTCCCACTAAAAACAAGAACAAGACAAGGATGTCCGTTATCACCACTTCTGTTCAACATAGTACTTGAGACTCTAGCCAGAGCAATAAGGCAAGAGACGGAAATCAAAGGGGTAAATTAGGGAAAGAAGAACTAAAACTATCCCCTTTTGCAGATGACATGATACTATACTTAGAAGACCCAACAAAGTCAACCAAAAAACTTATAGAGCTGATCATCAAACTCAGCAAAGTGTCTGGATACAAAATCAATCTCAAAAAATCAGAAGGTTTCCTGTATGCCAACCATAGATCCACTGAAAAAGAAATCCAGAAAACAATTCCACTCACAATAGTACCTCGAAAAATAAAATATTTAGGAATAAACCTGAACAAGAAGGTAAAAGATCTCTATAAGGAAAACTATAAAAGGTTGAAAAAAGAAATTGATGAAGGCTTTAGAAAATGGAAAGATCTTCTATACTCTTGGATAGGCAGAATAAATATCATCAAAATGGCCATCCTCCCAAAAATGATCTACAGATTCAATGCAATACCCATGAAATTACCAAGATCACTCCTCACAGACATAGAAAAATCAGTCCTTAAATTCATTTGGAACAACAAAAAGCCCAGAATAGCCAAAGTAGTTCTTAGCAACAAGAATCATCCAGGAGGTATCACAATACCTGACTTCAAACTCTACTACAAAGCCATGGTAGTAAAAACAGCCTGTTATTGGCACAAAAACAGACACATAGACCAATGGAGCAGAATAGAAGATTCAGAAACAGACCCACACACTTACAGGCAACTGATTTTTGACAAAGGAGCCAAAAATATACACTGGAAAAAAAGATAGCCTCTTCAACAAATGATGTTTGAAAAACTGGTTAACCATATGCAGGGAAATGGAAATAAATCCCACTTTTTCACCCTGCACAAGAGTCAACTCAAGTGGATCAAAGGCCTGGAAGTCAGGCCAGAGACCTTGCAGCTACTTGAAGAGGGCATAGGACCAACACTTCAACACATAGGCACAGGTAAAAACTTTCTCAAGAACACCCCATAAGCACAAGCAGCTCAAAGGAATATCAATACATGGGATTGCATTAAACTGAAGAGCTTCTGCAAAGCAAAGGAAACTATCAAGAACCTCAACAGAGAGCCCACAGAGTGGGAGAAAATCTTTGCCAGCTACTCTTCTGATAGAGGTCTAATATCTAGGATATACAGAGAGCTCAAGAAAATCACAGCTAAGAAACAAATAACCCAATCAAAAAATGGGGAAAGGATCTAAATAGACACTTCACAAAAGAAGAAATACAAATGGCCAATAAATGTATGAGGAAATGTTCAACATCATTAGCAATCAGAGAGATGCAAATCAAAACTACCTTGAGATTTCACCTAACTCCAATCAGAATGGCAATCATAAAAAACACAAACAACAACAAATGCTGTTGAGGGTGTGAAAACATTGGAACCCTAATACATTGTTGGTGGGATTGTAAATTAGTGCAACCACTTTGGAAAACAGTATGGAGGACTCTTAGACAAATGGGAATGAACCGCCCATATGTTCCAGCAATACCACTTCTAGGTATCTACCCAAAAGATTGGAAACCAAACTATGAGACCAACATATGTGTATCTATGTTTATAGCTGCACAATTCACAATTGCCAAACTATGGAACCAGCCAAGATGTCCATCGACAGATGAATGGATTACAAAACTATGGGATATGTACACAATGGAATTTTACTCAGCTGTAAAGAAGGACAAAATCATGTTATTTGCAGAGAAATGGATGAAACTGGAAAACATTATGTTAAGTGATATTAGTCAGTCACAAAAAGTAAAAAATCATATGCTCGCCCTAATATGTGGATGCTAGGGAGAAGATGGGGCATAAGAGTGACTCCAGACATAAGAGGGACTCCAGATAAAAAAAGGAGAAACCCTAGATAAGCAAAGAAGTTGACTTAACTGATGGTGATGGACAGGGGGAGGTTAGGGACATCCTAATGCACATGATGTACTTTCACAAATATATCAAAGTCAATCACTAAACTGAAGGTGAGAAGGAGGAAGGGCGAAGAGTGGGGTGGGAATTGGGGAAGGGGTTAAATGAGAAATGTGTGCATGTATGCCTTTATCAGTTTGTACCTAACAAAGATGTATGATTACAATGCACCTTCATTATCTTAAATCCCTGAAGAGTAATACCAGACTGTGGTCTCTGTTTTGAGATTTTAATGCCCGAATGAGTCTCTATTCAGACATTTCCCCTCTATATTGGATATCTTAACTTTTTTTTTAAATGTAAAGAAAATCAGGATCTAGGCATAGTGGTGCTGGCCAGCTTCAGCAAGTAGCAAGATTTTCAGCAACCTAATGAGATCCTGTTAAATAAATAAATAAATAAATAAATAAATAAATAAATAAATAAAAGTTCTGGGTGTGTAAATCAGAGATTGAATGCCTCTGGGTTCAATCCACTGAAAAATAAAAATAAGAAAGTGAGGATTTTTACATACCTTTGGCAAGATGTATAAATTACCCAAAGGCTGGTGCTTATTTGGAATGGTACAAATGCAAGACTTTGAATGTGAAACTTGAAACCCAGACTTTATGAGAATAAAGTGGTCCATGTCAAGTGATCTGTTACATCATTTCCTCGATGTGAGGACAGGCTATAAGAATATCTGTCTACCTCCTGAGCATGGCCTTAGCATGTACTCATATTTGTAAAGTGCCTCAAGAAGCAAAGAGCTAACTGAATAGTGAGAAAGATTGGACAAACATGGAGAGTTCTCTGCTGCGATAGCAATATCCTCCTAAAGGACAGGGTAGGGAGGAGTTCATGAGGTTCTGTATCCTGCCTCTGTTATTAACAAGCTGGAATGGCCCTTTGCTGGAATGTCTGCAGTGACAAAGGAAATGGGAGTTTAGCCTGAGCCAGCTGAGATGAGCTATGCTTCATGATCATGTGTTTCTGTAACACAGCAGAAGGCAATTAAGTATGCTTTTAACACTGCAAACAATTTCAGCTAATAGGAAAAAGCTTCGTTTGTGTGGCTGGACTTTCGGTATTGAAAAAAATATTCTCCACGCTTAAATGGCATTATTTATTATCAATAATTATTCCGCTGGTGCATTTGGGAAGAGGAAGATGAAAGTGGTTTTTATCTCATTAGCATGTTTGCACTGTTAACTGTTTGTAATATCAGTTCCCTTTGATCTTCCTTTTGATTATAGTGTGCAAAGCTGATATAATCTGTTATTATTTCCATTAATAACTAAGTATCTCTCGTGGTTGACAAGGCAATTTGTTATTATCAGACTGCCTTTGTGCAGTGCAAAGAGGTTTACACCCGCTCCCCCACCCAGCCCATGTAAAACAACAGGCGTTTTATCTGCTTTTAGCAGCCTGGAGGTGCTGCCCTCTTCAAAGGGATGCTGAGAAAACTGAGGAATAGACAGGAAGCACCTTGACATTGAAATGGAGGATCCGGGTGTGGATTCTAATCTGGACATCAGTTTCTGCCTCCTGGGTTATAGAAAAATAGGCAGTCTATCCCCAGCATGTCCTGCCGACCCCAGTTTGTTTCCTTGAGGTTTAAGTTGGGCAAGAGATGGAAGAGGCAAAGACAGCACTGGCAAAGCCCAGCTGTCCCTTACAACAGGCAAAGTACATTTTCACTAGCATGTCCTCTGTATTGAGGGCTTCCGCACTTCAACTTTTGGCAGATTAGGAGGTGAAAGATACTGCAACTCAAGAGGCTTTATTGTTAAGTTTCTATATTTGTCTTAAATTTCTGCCTTTGCCATCCTTATTCCCAGAGACTTTGAGATATTTGACACACTTTGACACATACAAGGATAATTTCTCTTCTCTTCCAAAATGACTCCACCTCTAAGAATAATACAGCAGTTGACTCATTAGGAGAGGAAAAACTGAATGGAGTTGAATTCAAGATATGACAACTTCACATCTTTTAAATAGAGTGAGAGGGTTTCAAAACACAAACTTTCTCTAGCAGACTGAGTTGATTCGCTGAGTGTCATCTACCAGCAGAAATTCCATTTTCCTCTAAATCTGTTGGTTTGCAGCACAGATTTTATTCTTGTAAACCATACCGGTCTTCTGAATTTAACCAAATAGCCTCTAACAGCAGCACAAAGAAGAGAGGGAGATTTCAAAAATGGCAATGTCAGTTGGAAACAGCTGTAGACAGCTATTCAAATTCCCCAAGGCAAGTTTCGTCTGTGGATATATGTGCTGCAGAAATAGACATCAGTGATCTTTGTGTGTGGTCCTGAAACGCTACATGCACCCTGTTTGGATGCTTCAGAAAGAATAGAGAGAAAAGAATGTATTAGGCGAGTCAGAATGTCCTGTCATATCTTTTAGAGGCCATGACACTTTCTGAGATGGCTAAGGTGCTTTGGGATGCTCTTTATCTGAAGATGACTTGAGTCCATGGTAGAGGCCCCTGGAGGGGGAAATATGAACACAGTTTCAATATATCTCCATTCCACAAAAATTCCAGCTATTCCATTAGATCCATTCAGGTCATACCACAGTTGGTAGTACATCTTGGCTAGATTAGAAGGAGCTTATCTCCCTACTGCCAAGGGCCTGCATGGGAAAATCCCTGTAGCTAGCATGGCTGGCTGGATGGTACGTAGCTTCAGGAAGGCGTGTTCACTCACTCCCACCTTAAAAACAAGCAAGAAGCAACTACCTTTCCCTTGATGTCTAATTATAGCTCTTCACTGAGCCACAAGCTTTGCACATGTCTTCTGTTTTAGGATTTTACTACAATTCAGAGTCACTCTTGTATTTTTGCTTCTTTAAAAAGGAGGTCATTAGCCTGACAATGTCTCTGTACCTGGAGCCCTTCTGTAAGCAAACTGAAAGAACTTGGAGGCATTTCTTGTGAGTGACTTGAAAATGAGGCTCAGTCAACCTGCCAACTGGTTATATAACTAGGAACCTCCCATCAGCCAATAACCAAATAATACATTGCCTATCTTTAACCAATCAAGGACTTTCTTTCCTTCCCAATCAGCCTATAAAGCTCACTGCTGGGGCTTCTGGAGGGGAGGTCCCAAAAACCCCTTCCAGGTTTGAGTGTTGTCCCATTTATGGTTTGTGTCATGTTGTTTGCTTGGTTTTTGTTTGTTTGTTTGTTTGTTTTAAATTAAGGGTTGAACCTAGGGGCATTCTACCTCTGAGTCACACAATCAGCCTTATTTTATTTTTTTTTATTTTGAAACAGGCTCTCACTAATTTGCTGAGGCTGGCCTTGAATCTGTGATACTCCTGTCTCAGCCTTTCAAATACTGGGATTACAGCTAAGCACCATCACGCCCAGCTGCTGCCTAATTTATGAATAAATTTTTGCTCAAATAAACTCTGTTCAGATAATTTTGACTAAAGGTTTCCTGCTAAGAAAAAGGAGCAGTGCAGCAGAAATTCGAGGACACTGCTAGCCAAGTGAGAAGCTTTTTCTTTGGATCCCTTTTTTTCTATGCAAAGTTGAATTAAATAATATGTAGGTTTCATCAAAATCAGTTCAGTCCCTCTGCTTCTACAATTTACTCTTTTCATATTTTAAAGAAGCTCTGGACCACCTTTTATTGTGATTGTTTTTGAGGGGACAGTGGACAGACAGAGCTTTGCTCATTCTAAGCAAATATTTCCCCATGAGATGTCTTAACCCTAATTACTAACTTATTTGATCCAGCATGGGGCTCCTTCCTGACTCTTATACCTCCAGGGCAGGGAAGTCAATAGTAAGCCTCTTGCTTACTAAGTAAAGCCATGAAGCACTAGTCAGGGAAGCCCTGTCCCATGTGTTGTAAGGTGTGGAATTCATCTTTTGGGAAAGTTATATGTAATTCTTCATGTGACTTGCTTTAGTGTAATAGAAACCAGTCATGATTTGTTAATTCATTTGTCCATTCACAAGAAAGAAAATTCATATTTACCTTTTGCTTTCCCTATCAATTTATTTCCTGAAAGAAGAAAAATCCATAAAATTTGTCACAAGTTAGGCTTGAGGTGATTTGGGGGGTAGTAGGTTTTTAACCTGAAACATCTGAACTTTATGATTTGAGTTATAACCCTTCTAGGAAATGTCAGAGAGACTGAGTGAGGCTGAGACTAACTATGAAACGGAATTACTTTGTTGAGCTGCTCTTACTATAACAACATGCTAGAGAACATTATTTAAAACTTCTCTTAGTCTATAATTCAAGCAAACTGATTGATATAATTTTATTATCCATATAAGAATATTCATTTTTTAGCCTTTAGCCATCCACTTTTTCATCTTAGAAAGTACCATGTCTTGGAAATGCTTAAATTTTAGTTCCCCAGTCTTGTCTGGCCATGTCCCTCTCATAAGTGACTCAGAAGAGTAGGCTGGCTGCTTTGAAATATACCATGAACATTCTAGGTTAAGTCCATCAGACTTGAAGTCAGATGCAGGCTTGTAAATGTAGCCTTGTGCCAGAACTTACAGGAAGACTGTAAGGAGTGGGTGTCATGTCTATGTGACAGAGTCTAACAACCCGTAAATAGTAGGTGCCCAATAAATGTTTGTTGAATCTGACTCTATTTGCAAAGCAAATTCAGGTTATGTGGATTTTTTTCTAGCTAAGAAAGCTTTTTGGCTTTCCTTTAACTTAACAGCAAGATTACATTGCTTAAAGAGAACAACTGCCTAGAGGTTTAAGAAAAGCACAAATGCTGCATGGATTTTTGTGACAGCCCAGTTCTGAGAGGACAGATGTGAAATCGTAAAACACTGAAGAATAATGTATTCTGGCTAAGCCAGACCTATATAGCCTTCCAGGAGCTCCTGTTATTAGCCAGGCTTGTCAAGAACTAATCATTAGCTTTCAAGTTTTGTAAGGCTACTGGAAGGTTTACTTTAACCTTACCATACACAAAAATGTTTGTATTGCTACCCACTGATAAGAAAACTATTAACATTCATTAAGTACAGCCATAAATCTCTCCCTCTTGGAAGAGCAATAATGCAGCCTTCCAGATGCCATAATGAATGTGGTGTTTAATCTCTCCTTGGGAGAGTATCCTAACATCAGACCTCTCCTATAGTTATATACCCTGGGAAAGCAGAGCATTCTGGGAAGGGGACAAATAAAGGGTTATCCTGTCACGTGAGTTTAGGTCCAGAAAACCTCTTCCATATTACCATTAGAGCAGAAGCCTTAATTTCAAAAAGGAAATGAAAGGCTATTTGTTCATAAAGGTAGAGAATCAACATGCACTGAGCTCCTACTGACATGGCAGACACTGTAGAAGGAAATTTGTGTTTGTCTGAGCTCTCCTACTCTTCAAAATTATTCTCTTAGTTATTACTCTATTGTTAATGTTAAAGAGGAAGAAAGAGGAATTCAGAGAGATTGAGTTAGCAGCTTCAGATCAGAAAAAGAATGTAGTACAAACATGGTTTGAATTTAGCTATCTCTTACTCTAGGGTAGAGCATTTTTTGATATGAGATGCTTCCCAAGGAGCAATATCTTATTTCTTATATTTGGAAATCAGACTCCACAGCTGGGCATGGTGGTGCATACCTCTAATCCCAGTACTTGGAAGGCTGAGATGAGGGTTGCAGGTTTGAAGGTAGTCTCAGCAACTTAGGGAGATCCTCAATGACTTAGCAAGACCCTGTTTCAAAGTAAAAAATAAAATAAAATAGGGTTAGGGGTGTGTAGCTCAGAGGTAGAAAGCCCTGGGTTCGATTGTTTGCAGTACAAACATTTTACAAAAGGGAATCATACTTTCTAGGTAAGAAGGATGACCTCTCATGTAGACTATGGAGGGTTGGAACCCTGTTTCTCTGTTATAGCAGTAATGTAAAGTCTGCTCTATCTCACTTGGCTGACAGCATTCCAGATTTCCTTTGAAGAATTGCATCCCTGAGTTGTGATATTCTTAACCATATTTCCCCTGTGAGCTCTCCCTTCTACTTCCTTTCTGAGTGGAAAACCCCTGGTGGCCCACATCATCTGATGTAGCTGCACGGGCTGAGCTTTGGAGCACAAACCAATGGCCCAGGCACGGGAAGTCTTTCTTTCTCCATGGGCCAATAAAAAAGATACCACTTGATGCTGTGCTAAATGATCAACCAGATGGGAATAGGCTGAGGTAGTTTAATGGCTCCTTTTCTTCCCCCTCCATAAGTTTCTTGCACAGGAGCTTAAATTTCCAACATTTTATAACCTCTGAATTTCTGGAGCAGATGGTAATGGTTGATCTTCATTTCCAAGGGGAACTGACAAAAAAAGAAAGCCAGCTTCTACAAGTCTGAAACATCACTTTCCTATAGGCAATGAATGTCACGTGGTGACTACCCTCAGGATGACCCTCTGTAGGCACTTACCACCCCAAGAGATGATGAAATGCAGTGGTTATCATCCCAGGAATGCTGAGTCTTAGGGAGTGTTGCTTTCATTGTTCCATCTGAAAAAATTGAAGCTCACCTTAACATAAACTTCAGCATCTAGAACAGCCTAGGACATGCTGGGAGTCCCTAGTCCAAAAATCCAAAATTCAAAATGCGCCAATATCTGGATATTTTTAAGCAACAATATGACAGAGAAATAAAAAATTCTACACTTGACCTCATGCAACTATCAAATCAAAGACCCACTAGACTCATTCTATAAAACTACCTTTGGGCTCTGTGTGTAACATGTAAATGAAATATAAATGAATTATGTGTTTAGACTTGGGTTCATTCCCCAAGATACCTCATTATATATATATGCAAATATTCCCAAATACAGAAAAAAAATCCACAATCTGAAACACTTTTAGTCTCAAACACTTTGGATAAGAGATATTCAACTTGTATAGGAAAATCATGGATGTTTTTCGTCTTTTTCAACACAAGAAAACAAAACCAAAAAAAGATTAAAAAAAAAAAATAACATGACCTGAGATTGAAGAGAGCTAAATTGAAATGTGCATGTGATTTTTCCCCCAGCTCACCAAGGGTGTGTTCATGTATGTCACTATCACTATAAATTACAGTATAATATGAGACTATAATGCACCAATAAAAATATATTAAAAAAGAAATGTGAGAAACTTACTGATGACTCACACTAGAAGATGGAGATTATTTCTAAGGGATTGGGTGCATTGGAGGGGGCCATATCTTCCAGCTGATTGCTAAACAGGTTGGGAGGCAGGACCTACTTGCTTAGCTTTGTAAGGATGGCAGTTCATCCCTGTTAGAGTCAATTCATAAATATTACACTGAAACATCATCTTTAAACAAGCATTCTATGTGATTGCTAGAGTTGGTTTAACACTTACATGTTTAGCTGCCATGAATACATTTGCACAGACATTCTATTCTGTAAAGAATACAAAAGGACATCGTGAAATCCCATTTAGAAGGAATTGCTTTTACAATAATTTTATTCTCTATGTAGTGTTTAAGTCTCTAACTTAGCTGTGAGTCACATTTGTATTACTTCATTCCTTTAAGAGTGAACTAATGAGAATGTCCATGTGCTACAAAGAGAAAATTTTGTGTGTGTGTGTGCATGTGTGTGTGTGTGTGTGTGTGAGAGAGAGAGAGAGAGAGAGAGAGAGAGAGAGAGAGAGAGAGATTGAGCAATTCAAAAGCTTCTCTTCAAATGAATTAAAATAAAATCGGTGTGATCTTATCATGCTTAATAAACTATGCAAATGGTATTTTAGTCTCTGTAGGAGTTTAACCATTTGGATATGTTTTACGTTCCCTTAAGGCACTTCCAGAAAATAAATAAATAAAGGAAAGAATATTGCTACTTTCCTCTCTAGGAGAGAGCTGGATAGATGCCACAGCTCAGAATGAGAGAAATCTGAAAGGTCAGTGCTTGGGACAGGGCCAGGAAGAGCTCCTGGTTCATGGTTCTTTTCGGGTCTGACACCTGGTCTAGGGAGGCCTCTACTCTGAGGCTTCTATTATTTCTCTATATTGATATGATTCAGAAAGTAGAAAAAGGAAGGTTCTCAGTTCCCTTCTGAGTCCTAAGAACATTGTGATCATTCCTTTCATCTGGGGAATAGGCATGTTATCAAACCATGTGGAAAAAAATTTCCCCTAGTAAGTAGTGGTTTTTTGTTTTTGTTTTGTTTTTTGTTTGTTTGTTTGTTTGTTTTTAGGTTTAGAAGGACAGAAGAAACAGAGAACTGATGGTGTTGGGCAAATGCAGGGATTTTGTAGTACACTGACCTACCTTACAAAGTCCCAGGAATGGCAAGGACTGTGGAAGCCGCGCTCTGGAGTACTGGGGTTGCTTCTCATAGACTTTGGCTTCTGGATATTCATCATCAGCAATCATCTGACACTTGTGTACTGGGACCCCCAATGCCTCCAATTGAGTGTTTCAAATTCTGGTTTTATTGATTCAATTAACTAAAGATTCTGAATATTATTTTGTTTATGCACTTGAACATAAAACAAGGGAAGTCTATGTAGTAAAAATATCATTGATTTGATTTTGGTTCATTCCAAGTACTGCCTAAATTTATTCATGTGTTCCCAAATCACCCAGCTCCATTTTCTTTATTTGCAGTGCTAAATTAATCTAATGTATGGATGGTATTGAAGTTGAAGGGAAAATTGTATCCTATGGGTGCTTTATCACATTCGATGCATAGTAAAAGTGTTGAGTCAGATCTGTGAATCCTGATAGTAGCTTCCTGATAGAAATGGTAGGACTTTGTCCCAAAGACTACAGAAAGCTTTAAAAATCATTATTAAAGATTATTAGAAAAACAATTAAAAATTACAGCCAAGTGGGCATGGTGGCACACACTTGTAATCCTAATACTTGGGAAGGCTGAAAGAGGAGGATGGCAGGTTCAAGGGCAACCTCAACAACTTAGCAAGACTCTCAGCCACTTTGTAAGACTCTGTCTCAAAAAAAAAAAAAAAAAAAAAGGAATGACTAAGGCTGGGGTGTAACTCAGTGGTTTCTTTTGGTTCAATCTTTAGTATCACACAAAATGATCCCCAATGTGCTATCATTTGTATTCTTTTGTATCAAAATCATAATCAAATATTTTAATTCATGCAGATTCCAAGATATTTAGTCACCTGAATTACTGGAACAAAATATTCCAAGACTGTAATCCTGCTAATAAACCTATACATATGCCATCATTGTTTTTATTTTATTTTCATTCTTCCCTTGCCTGCCCTCCCTTCTCCTTTCCTTCCTTCCTTCCTTCCTTCCTTCCTTCCTTCCTTCCTTCCTTCCTTCCTTCCTTCCTTCCTTCCTTCTCCACTACCTCTCTCCTTCCCTCTCTCTCTCTCTCCCTCCCTCTTTTTAAAACTGTTTTATTGAAGTTTAATTAATATAAAAAGACAACTTCCTGGAGTAAAGCTAAGGGGAAAATCTGCTCAAATTAAAATGTACATTCTGTTAAATTTAGAGAAATGTATATACTCTTGAAGCCATCACCAATATCCACGTAATAGATAAATAACCCCTAAAATTTTCCTTGAGGCTTTTTGTAACTTTTCCCTCTTCGCTTTCCCCTTCAAATTCTCATCTTCAAATAAAGACTGATGTGCTGTTTTATAATTAAATCTTCTGTTATTTTATGTAAGTAGAATCATACCTGTGCACTTTTACTTTTTGTTTTATTTTGTAATGATACTCTATTGAGGCTACGTCACAGTCTATATACTCTTGCCATCTTGGACTTTTGAATGGTGTCTGGATTTTGTCTGTTACACACAAAGCTTATATGAACATCTGTAAACAAGTCTTTGTGCTAGCATCTCATTTTATTTCTCTTGGATAAATACCTCCTAGTGGAACAATGAAATCATATGTTAGACAAATGTTTAACTTTTGGAAAAACTAACAAACTCTTGTCTGAAGTGATTGTATTATTTTACATTTCCATCAGCAGTCCATGATAGTTTCAATAACACAAAGTCCCCCCAGCAGTTGGTAGAGTCATTGTCTTGAACTTTAGATACTTTAAGAGATGGGGAAGGATATCTTATTGGGGTCTTAATTTACATTTCTTGATAGACTACTGAGATTTAGCATATTTATGTGTGACTATTTTTGACCCATATTTCTGTTTGTGTAAAATGTCTGTTCGTATACCTGGCTATTTTATTTGGGCTGTTTGTTGAATTTTGAAACTTCTTTATCTAATCTGGTTACAAGGCCTGTATTACTGTTATTTTATTGTTATTATTAATATTTATTATTAGTATGTAGTATACAGATATTTTCTTTCAGTCTGTTGTTTTTATTTTCATTCTCTTAACAAGGTATTTAAAATAGAAGAGACATTATTTTTAATGATCTCATAGCTTCATTTTTATTATATTTATCGGTGCATTGTAATTGTATATGATAGTGAAATTCATAGTGATGCATTCATATATGTAAATAATATTTTGCCTGTTTCCTTTCCCATACCTCTCTTCTCTCCTCCTTGTTCTTTTCCCTATCCTCTTCTACTACTCTACTAGTCTCTTTCTTAATTTTTATGAGGTCCCTCTTCTTCTCTGACCCTTGATTCTCTGAGTCTGGCTGATCTCACTTAGCATGGTGTTCTCCAGTGAGAGTTGATATTATTTTAAATAAAATTCAATTTATAATTTTTTTTACAAATTGTGCTTTTAATATTTTATGTAAACATACTTTGACTACCCCAAAGTCATAAGGATTTTCCTGTATTCTTTCTAAAATTTAAAGGTTTTAAGTTTTACACTTAGGTTTATGACTCCTTTAGAGGTTTTTTTGTTTGTTTGTTTGTTTGTTTTTGCAGTACTGGGAATGGAACCAAGGGGCATTCTACCTCCGAGCTACACCGGTCACAGACTCGCTTCCCAAGTACTGAGATTACAAGCGTGCACCACCATGCCTGACTTAGAGTTAATTTTTATAGATGGTGTATATTGAAATACCTTAAATATTTGCAGTTTCATTCAGTTTTCCCAGTTTAAAATACTTCCATATTTCCATTTTAATCTATTCTTTAATCCATTAATTATTTAGAGATATATTATTTAGTTTTCAAATATTTGGAGATTTTCCAAAGACCTTTCTGCTTTTAATTTCCAATTTAATTTTATTATGGCCCCAAATAATACTTCATATGAACTATTTTAAATGTATTTAACTATCTTATGGTTTAGAATGTGAATCAATTTGGTAAATGTGGTATATACTTGAATGAATATGTATTCTACTGTTCATTGGTCAAACTGATGTTCAGGTGTTCATGTTCCTTTTTTATTGACCTGTTCTAACTGTTTTTGATATAAATTAGTGAGGAAGGAATACTAAAATTTCTCTTGATGACTGTGGACTTGTCTACTTCTCCTTGAGGATGTATTAGTTTTTTTTTTTTTCTAATAGGATTTTTAGAGCAATTTTCACAGCATATACTTCACATTCATAGCTTTCTTAATTATCAGTATCCACACCAGAGTTTTAATTTGTTAAAATCAACTCATCTATATTGTACAGAACTTTTACCCCAAATCAGCAATTTACATTAAAGATATTTAGTGGTTTTGAGCATTCTATAGTTTTGAACAAGTGGATAATAATGTATCTTTTGTGTTCTGTCACTTCTTCTATCTCCCTAGTTACTGGAAAATCCTTATCTTTTTAATATCTCCATGGTTTTGCCTTTTTGAGAATGTAATACAGTTGGAATAATACCATATGTAGCCTTTTTAAGATTGGCTTCTTCCACTTAGTGATAATGCACTTAATGTCTCCACTGTCTTTTCATGGATTGATACCTCATCTCTTTTGAGATCTGGAAAACATTGCACTGTGTGATGAATCACAGTTTATTTATCCATTCACCTCTGAAGGGATATCTTGGTTGCTTCCAAGTTTTGACAATTATAAATAAAACTACTACAATGTATGTGTGCAAGTTTTTTTTTTTTTTTTGTGAGCATGTGTTCTTAATTTTATTTACTTTGAGTAAATATCAAGGATACCAGTACTAAGGGAAACTATGGCTGAATCATAGTGTAAAACTATATCTACTTTTGTAAGAAACTACTAAACAGTCTTTCAATTTGGCTGTAAAAGTTTGCATTCTTATCAGAAAAGAATGAGAGGTCCTATTGTTCCACATCCTTGCCAGCATTTGGTGCTATTAGTGTTTTGGATTTGGACCATTCTAATAGTGTATAGTGCTATTTCCTTTGTTTTAGTTTATAATTTCCTACAGATATATATTGAACATATTTTCATATGCTTATTTTTCATCTGTATATAGTCTTTGGTGAGATTTCTGTTCAAATCTATTGTCCATTTTTCTAATCAGAATGTTTGGTTTCAAATTGCCAAGATTTAAGTATTGTTTATTTTATTTTAGATGAATCTTTTAGCATACATGTCTTTTACACATATTTTCCCATTCTGCAGCTTGATTACCCATTGTTTGCACAGTGTCTTTAGCACATTATTATTTTTTTAAAATTTAACAAGAGGAATTGTATCAACTATATCTCTCCTGGATTGAGCATTTGGTGTTGTATGTGAAAATATCACTGCCAAAACTAAGATCATCTAGATGTTCTCATGTTGTGGTTTTGCTTTTCACATTAAAGTTTATGATATATTTTGAGTTGATTTTATTGCAAAAGGCATCAAGTTTTTATCTAGATCCAATTTTTCATAGGTGGATGTCCAGTTGTACCAGCACCATGTATTCAAGAAAAGTAGTCTTCATTTTGTTCCTCGGTCAATGATCAATTGACTATATTTGTGTGGATCTGTTTCATCCGTCTGTTGTTTATTCTTTCACAAAATACACACCGTATTGATTACTATACCTTTATGATAAGTCTTGAAATAAATAACATCAGTCCTTTATTCTTTTTCTTTAATATTTCATTGACTAGTATGAATCTTAACTCTTCTCCCAATAAACTTTAGACTTGGTTTGTCAATATTCATCAAATAACTTGATGAGATTTTGACTGGGATCACACTGAACTTGTGGATCAAGTTAGGAAGAATTAACATCTTGAAAACATGAGTCTGTCTATCCATGAACATAAAATATCTTTTTATTTAGCTCTTTGAATTTTTCATTCAGAACTTTGTAGCTTTCTTCAAATAGATTTTGTACATAATTTGTTGGATTTAAAACTAAGCATTTATTTTCGGATGCTAATTTAAACATTATTGTGTTTTTATTTCAAATCTCAGTTGTTCGTTGCTGGTATATGAAAATGCAATTAGCTTTTAATCTTTTATTCTGAGCTTGTTATCAGGGCTTCTTTTTTTTTTTTTTTTTTTTTTGCGGTACTGGGGATTGAACTACTCAGGGGCATTCTACCTCCGAGCTATACCCCCAGCCCTATTTTTTATTCTTTATTTTGAAACAGGGTCTCACTAAGTTGCGAAGTGCCTCACTAGGTAGCTGAGGCTGGCCGCGAACCCGGATTCTCTGGTCTCAGCCTCCCGAATGCTGGGATTACAAGCGTGTGCCACCACGCCTGGCCATAAGTGCTTCTTAGTTTTAGGAAATATTTTGGTCTTGATTCTTTGAGGTTTTCTACATAAACAGTTGTCATCAGCAAATGAATGCAGTTTTGTTTGTTCTTTCTCAATTTGTATACTTGTTATTTCCTAGGACTTAGAAAGAGAGACTATCTAAAGAGATAAGGGTTCTAATTAAGAGGTAAGAGTACATACATTTTATTTTAAAATTTAAATCTATTGAGCTTTTCAACATATATAAGGCCTTCTCCAACAGATTAAACTCAAAAGTTCTTGAATCACACTCCTTTTAAAATCATCTTCTTTCTTTTTACTCATTTTCTTTAATCTTTCTATTATTCTTCAAATCTATTTATTGGGAATCCAAGTGCATGGGCTGCCTAAAAATAATGGAGAACAATATTTCTGCTCTGTGGTAGCATGTGGTCTGAAAACAAATTTGAGATTGTGGATAAGGGCACATCCACCTTTAAAGGAAATAGAACAATTAGAGAAGAGATGCAATAGCAGACTGAAGTCTGTGATTAAATGAAATAATTCACTATACTGGTAATAAATTCAGTGTTCTGGTTTCATGCTGAGAAATCAAGCAGGGCCTAGATGGGGAAGTAAATTCTCTCACTGGGGAAGGTTTCCTACTGCTGAAGACACAGTCATGAATCAGCCTAGAAAATATTTCTCAAAACTCAGATAGTGTCTTCATATTTCTCAGCATTCAATTCCCTTTTCTCCCCACCCATCTACAGAGTCTACTTTATAATATACACTCTTATTCTCCCCCACTTGGATAATTGTTATTAAGTAAGAAGAACCATTTAATATTAGAACTAAAAGGCAGTTTATATATCATATTGACCCAAGATGAAAACTAATTTTTATGTCATACACCAGACCCAACCAATCAAAAACTGTTACCTGGAAAGTGTAGTTGAAAAGTACATAAAACTACTTTCAAACTCAGTAGAAAAGAGGATGCAATAATTTATATCAAGAATATAGACTAGGGGATTAGCATATTCATCCTGCATTTCTCATGCCAGATTTAATTCAACAATTTCACTTTTCAAATGAACAAAATAAAAACCATAGAGTGAAATGACTTCTCCAAGTTATATAGTTATGATTCATAATATTAAAACTCAAATCCATATTCTCTTTTTCCAGTTTGTTTTCAAAGCTTGTTCTCCTCTGACTCATCACCCATTAAAGTATTAGGATAAAATATGAAAGTATTTAAAAATACTACAGTAAATAGTTCAATGCACAGTCATCAAAATCCTACAGTGGGTAGAGTTGTGGTGCTTTGAACCAATGGAAACTTGATTGCCAGAATTCAAAACCCAAATCTTACACTTTTTTGCCCAATAATGCTATAATTTTCTCATCTGTATATTGAGTTTCTTATAGAAGTAAATTCAAAGCATTTAAATCAGAACTTTACATAGTAAGTTCTCAATAAATACCTAGCCATAATTATTACTTTCATGGTAGTAAGGATATACTTATTCAAGATGATGCTCTTCAAAATAAAGTCTTTAATTAATTGCAATATCATCTGTTCTTTCCCTATTTTAATGAACCCATTAGCTTCAAAATTATAACAAGAACATGTTAGCAATCATAGCATACAAAAGGAGAAGGATCCAAATCAGGCTACTATTTGTATTTATTCAAATGTTTTACCTGTTCTGCATACATGTTGTCCCTTGGAGCCCCATATATTTTACTTTCAAAGCACAGAGTCCTAATTAACTAGAAATCTTTAATTCTATTCATGTTTCATAGCCTATTCTTATAAAATTCGGGGTATGTACTAGCGAGGGGAGAGAGAGAGAGAGAGAGAGAGAGAGAGAGAGAGAGAGAGAGAGAGAGAGAGAGAGAGAGAGAGAGAGAGAGAGAGACACCAAGGAGCCCATTTATAAAAATTTCAAAGCTACAGAAAAGAAGTGGTGCCTGGTATTTTCACATTTAAATATTAATAGTATAAGATTCCTCCCTTCACTGCCAGAATTTGTAGAGATTCTCAAAAAGTATGTACAAGCTTGGGTGATCTCAAGGGCATGCACACCTGCATCAAGTGTTGACATGGACCCTCTGTGAATCCAACCAGCTTGTGCCAAGACTAACTCTGTGTGCTGGAGGGAGGACACCTGTGCCAGAGAGGTCTAGAGGGACATATCTGAGTAAACATGTGCATCTAGAGAGAGCTTTGCTTCTCTGATGTCTCTGTGCCAAGTTCTCTGAATGCTTTGGTGGCCACTCTAGTTGGAATTCTGCCTCCATATCTCATGAAGGTGGGTCCCTTCTGAAAGCAGGTGAACTGTAGGTATTTGCCAGGGCTTGGAGGCCAGAGGAATCCCAGACATTCAACATAAAATGATATCCACAGTAAGATAAATCTGATTTAAAATTTGTGACAAAAAATAACAGTTGTATACTTAACTTTCTGTTTTTAAATTAAATTACCCAGTGGCTCATTGAGTCACCCTACTCATTGAGCACCCACCTACCTTCTAAGGACTGGGTGCTTTACTGGCACTGCAGGTTGAACCATCAATGTGAACTCTTGGACATGACTTCTTAGAATAAAGTTTCTGAATGATACCTTTGTAAATCATTTAAGTGATGTGGAAGCCAGGCATGGTGTGCATGCCCCTAATCCCAGTACTTGAGAGGCTGAGGCAGGAGGATTGCAGGTTTAAGACCAGCCTCAGTAACTTAGCAAGACCCTGTTTCAAAATAAAAAATTAAAAAAGGCTGGGAGGTGTAGCCCAGAGACAAAATACCTCTGGATTAAATTCTCAGTACCAAGCAAAGAGATGTAGAAACTTTGGTACATTTTTCCTGTTAGAAATCATCTCCACCAGCTGCTCTTAAAATATTTTTTCGATGATTTAATATCTGTATTAATTAGAGGGAAATGGTTCTCAAAGGTCTGTGTTCCCAAAGCCATCTGATGGAAACATATTTCTCACAGACTCAGGAAGTGTATATGTATCTCCGTTAAGGAGATGTAGACTTAAGGAAACAAGATCTTTTATTTTGTTTTGGGGTGATTGTTTTTATTTCTAAAAGAATTTCTTTATTAAACCTGATACAATAGGATACATTTTAAAAATAAAACTACAAAATAATTCTTAAAGGATTGTCACAAAAATGTAATCAATAAGGTTACTTTCATTCTCTGAATCCTCTCTCTCTCTTTTTTTTTTGTATAATGAATGTGTTTTTTAAAACCTTAAGCAAGTTCTTTTTACATTTCTCTTTTCCACTGATTGTATCAGTTTATAGCCTATCAGCTAGGATTTTGGGCAATTGCTGACAATAATCTTATTTCCTGAGTTTTATTTTGGAAATGAGTTTTTATAGGAAAGGCTTAAAATAGTTTTTGTAGGGTGAAGGTGAAATCTGAAAATTCTATAAAAATGAATTTTATAAGACTGTCATTGAAATAAAATAAGCCTTGGGCTCGACCCCCAGTATATGGTCATGAGCTTTCCATTGAGAACATCTTGAAATGATTCTTCAGTTTACCAAGTACATCCATGAATCTATATCTCATCTAATTCTCATTAAGAGTTCTATATCATGTGCAGTATCTTCTTCCCAGAATCAACTGCATGAACTATGATGGTGTTGGCATCTTAGCCTTCATTTGATACCTTCAAGTATCACTAATGCCAGACAGCCTTTCTAAGAAAGTGTTACTTTCATCATACTCATGAACCCCTGAATCTCTGTTATATAACAGATGTAGAATTCGCAATAACCATTGAGATAAAAGTTTGGGTATTACTTCCAAGGGCAACATAATGGTGAGGCCCATGTCCTCTTTATTGCTTCTCTGGGCCCAGTCTCTGATTTCATTAAGAAGAATTCATTTTATACTGTCATTCATTTTAAGCTATATGATTATTGTTTTTTGTAGGATGTGGATGATTCCAAATAACTAAATCAAAAACTATTTAATAACTTTTATTGTGTGTTTAATTTTGAATAATACTCAAATGATCTAAAGCAGTGTTTCCCAGAGTCAAAGTCAAAAGAAAATGAGAGAGAGAGAGAGAGAGAGAGAGAGAGAGAGAGAGAGAGAGAGAGAAACATAAGTGATCCACATTGGTTTAAAGCAAATTTTTAATTATTATTATTCGTGCATTGTAAGCATACATCTTTGTTAGGTACAGATTGATAACAACATATGTGCCCACATTTCTCATTTGACCCCTTCCCCAAATTCCCACCCCGCTCTCTCGCCCTCCCTCCCTCTCAAGTTCAGTTTAGTGAGTAACCTTGATATACATTAGAGTGTCCCCGGCCCACCCTGTCCATCCTCTTCAGTTAAATCAACTTCTTTGCTTATCGAGGGTCTCTCCTTTTCCATCTGGAGACCCTCTTATGCCCAATCTTCTACCTAGCATCCACATATTAGGGAGAAAATATGCTTCTTTACTTTTTGTGACTGGCTAATCTCACTTAACATAATGTTTTCCAGTTGCATCCATTTCCCTGCAAAGAGCATGATTTTGTTCTTCTTTATGGCTGAGTAAAATTCCATTGTGTATAAATCCCATAGTTTTGTAATCCATTCATCTGTCAATGGACATCTTGGCTGCTTCCATAGTTTGGCTATTGTGAATTGCGCAGCTATAAACATAGATACACATGCGTCAGTCTGATAGTTTGGTTTCCATTCTTTTGGGTATATACCCAGTAGTGGTATTGCTGGGTCATGTGGTAGGTTCACTCCCATTCGTGTGAGGATCCTCCATACTGTTTTCCAAAGTGGTTGCACTAGTTTGTAATCCCACCAACAATGTATTAGGGTTCCCACTTCTCCACATCCTCCCCAGCAGTTATTGTTGTTCGTGTTTTTTATGATTGCCATTCTGATTGGAGTTAGGTGAAATCTCAAGGTAGTTTTGATTTGCATCTCTCTGATTGCTAATGATGTTGAACATTTCCTCATACATTTATTGGCCATTTGTATTTCTTCTTCTGTGAAGTGTCTATTTAGATCTTTTGCCCATTTTTTGGTTGGGTTATTTACTTTCTTGGCTGTGATTTTCTTGAGTTCTTTATATATCCTGGATATTAGACCTCTATCTGAAGAGTAGCTGGCAAAAATCTTCTCCCACTCTGTAGGTTCTCTGTTGAGGTTCTTGATAGTTTCCTTTGCTTTGCAGAAGCTCTTCAGTTTAATGCAATACCATGTATTGATCTTCCTTTAAGTTGCTTGTGCTTTTGAGGTCTTGTTGAGAAAGTTTTTACCTGTGCCTATGTGTTGAAGTGTTGGTCCTATGCCCTCTTCAAGTAACTGCAAGGTCTCTGGCCTAACTTCCAGATCTTTTACCACCTTGAGTTGAGTCTTGTGCAGTGTGAGAAAGTGGGGTTTATTTCCATTTTCCTGCATATGGTTAACCAGTTTTGCCAACACCATTTGTTAAAGAGGCTATCTTTTTTCCAGTGTATGTTTTTGGCTCCTTTGTCAAAAATCAGTTGCCTGTAAGTGTGTGGGTCTGTTTCTGAGTCTTCTATTCTGCTCCATTGGTCTATGTGTCTGTTTTTGTGCCAATACCATGCTGTTTTTATTACCGTGGCTTTGTAGTAGAGTTTGAAGTCAGGTATTGTGATACCTCCTACATGGTTCTTGTTGCCAAAAACTACTTTGGCTATCCTGGGCTTTTTGTTTTTCCAGATGAATTTAAGGACTGATTTTTCTATGTCTCTGAGGAGTACCCTTGGTAATTTCATGGGTATTGCATTGAATCTGTAGATTACTTTGGGGAGGATGGCCATTTTGATGATATTTATTCTGCCTATCCAAGAGCATAGTAGATCCTTCCATCTTCTGAGGTCTTCATCGATTTCCTTCTTCAGCTTTCTGTAATATTCCTTATAGAGGTCTTTAATCTCCTTGGTTAGGTTTATCCCTAAGTATTTTATTTTTCGGGCTGCTATTGTGAGTGGAATTGTTTTCTGGATTTCTTTTTCAGTGGATTTATGGTTGGCATACAGAAAAACTATCATTGTTTTGAAAATTCACAGTATCTTCAAAGCTATGGGAATTCTGAAGTATAAATCCATTTGTTTCACCAAGTATTCTAGTATTCTCAGATGTGTGTGTGTGTGTGTGTGTGTGTGTGTGTGTGAGAGAGAGAGAGAGAGAGAGAGAGAGAGAGAGAGAGAGAGAGGAGAGAGAGAGTGAGAGAGAGAGAGAGAGAGAGAGAGAGAGAGAGAGAGAGACTGAGAGACTTATGTCATTCTATTACCTGAGACCTGTCGCTTCCAAATTCAGTGTCAAATGTTCACTGAAGATGAGGGAGTGAAGCAATTTCTGTCCATGGTCTTTCTTCTAGTATTGAAAATCCTAGCAAATATTTGTGTTTCTCTTTTTAACTCAATGTATTATCAAAAGCATTTTTACCTTATTAAAGGATAAACTCACTCACAAAGGGCAATGCAACAGTCAAATATTTTGAATAAACCAGTGAACTATTTTTGTGTGAAAAACATTGCAAAACAGGTTTCTGCTAAATAAATGCTAGTAATTATTATTATCATTATTATATATACTCTAACTTATAAAGATGCTAACCTTATATTTTGCAAATTAGTAACCTTATATTATTCAAATATCTTGAATATTTGAATGAATATTATATTTCTATAAACTGAAACATGTTTAAAGACAACAGTGTAACAGCCGGGCGTGATGGCGCACGCTTGTAATCCCAGCATTTGGGAGGCTGAGACTGGAGGATCCAGGTTCACAGCCAGCCTCAGCTACCTAGTAAGGCACTCTGCAACTTAATGAGACCCTGTTTCAAAATAAAGAATAAAAAATAGGGCTGAAGGTATAGCTCAGAGGTAGAATGCCCCTGAGTTCAATCCCCAGTACCACAAAAAAATAAAATTAAAAAAAATAATAATTAAAGACAATAGTGTAGTTAGATGTATAAGAGAGTCATGGCTAAAACTTGAAAAACTGTAATTGATGATAAGTTGCTATATGATTATAGCACCTGCATTAATTAAATATGTAGTTTTTTAAATTATTTTGAGTATTCTGAAGATGGAAGTATAAAAGAATTGTACAATGGTCAAAACAGAAAAAAAAAAAAGTCCATGGTTGTCTGACTTTAAAGTGACAGAACCTGACAGAGAAGATGAGGGATGGTTATGACTATAAGAGAAATATCAATGCATTTCAAAGTTTTATTTTTAATTGACAAGTGGTAATTAAGTATTATGGGCCACAATGCAGAGTTACCATACCTGTATGCACTGTGGAATGATTAAATCAGCATATCCATCATTTTGACTTTCTTTCCCTTCAGAAAAATGTCCTGAAACTCCATAGCATATTTTATTGTTGAAGCATTTATTCAAGAAAATGTTTTCAATGTCTTTTTGCTCTGGATATCCGTGCTCCGTGTTTGGCAAAAGTCTTTACGTACATGTTATACACTGATGACATTTTCATCCTGGAAATGTATTGTCTCCGTAATTGAACAGCTGCCACGGGCACAACATCAGGCTCAGGATGTGCATTCAAATATTCTAGAGTCAATATATTAGAAGTTATCAGAACATATTGCTCAAAAACAAAAAAAAATTAATCAAAATGTCCTATTTTAGCTTTGCTAGCAACAGCAGGGTACAACAGACTGCAGAACTGATTAGTTGCTTATTAAATAACAACAGTGGTGACAGAGTTTTAAAATATCAAATTATTCTAACAGCGCTCCAAGCAAAACAGAAAAACTCGCACACAGGTTAGGCTGTGGACACTGCAGGGGGCCATCTCTGAAAGGTAGGGATGACAAAGATTCTTGCTGATGTTGCCTTCTGCTAATCATTTCAGACTCTTAGGCCTTAAAAGTTGCTCTGGCTTGTTCTATTTCTGTGATTTTTTTTTTTAACTTGGGCCAATCTACACATTTGATCTGAGATGATACCTGGGAAACCTAGGAACTTCAGGATATGAAACCTGGTCCAGAAAAATACTCATCCATCTGACATAATCTTGGCTGCTTGAAACTGGAAATGACCCCACTCTTGATAGTAACTATAACTTTTGGGCAGCACCACCACACAATGTTACCAGGATATTCATACCAGAGAAGTAATGGGAAGTTTTAAATAGAAGCAATTGCATATGGTGCTAATGCCTTTTGTAGATCACCAGCCACTATTAATCATTGACTGGCCAATTATACAGGATCAGTAGTTTCCAGGAACCAAATAATATGAGTTAAGATTCTGTGCATTTGCTTCTCATGGCAGATGAAAATCCCTGTATGTGAATTTTGCATGCAAATTCTGAATCCTAGTATCTAATTTTATATGGAGAATTCTCAAGAGGTCTGAATACAACTCGTTCTGAAACTTAGCGCCATCCCAATCTTAGATTGAGATATAAAATGAATGTTCAGTGTCCCACATCTATTCATCTGTAGTTTTCTTTTTGAGCATCATGAAGAACCAACATCTGCTTATTGGCAGCAAGGTGAATCCAAGGAGGCGAGGAAGGAAGAAGAACCAGCTGCAAAAGAGTTAAAGAGAAGTCGTCAAGCCCATAATTTCCCTCTGTGCTGATAAAGCTTTCAATAGATATCTTTATCATTTTTTGAAGAATTCATTCCAAACTTCCCATCTGCCTTCGAAGAGGTTGGATGCCTTTCCAAAGCTTTTCAAGTATTTAAGGTGTTCATTATTGAACCAGGTTTGGAAAATGGAGGCTGTTTGTATTTCAAATTACCTTCTAGTGAAGCTTTCCTCCACAACTAACTGGCATGACCTTGAGTGTATCTGCATTCGAATATCCTTGACATCAATCTGCTATGAAGACAAATTAGTTCTTTAGGTAGCGATCAGATTTCTGGCTTAGCCAAAGTGCATCCATTCCTCTTCAGACCTATTAAGCTGGGGATGAATTTTCAAGCTAATGCACGATACAATCACCACCACTCTAGAGACGTCAGACACCTAAATATTGTCTATTCACTAATGAAAAACTTCTTTCTAAAGTAAGAGGGATAGAGAGAAGGAGGGAGGAGGGAGAAAGGAGGAAAAGTCAATAGAGACCAAGAGATTCAATTAAGAGTTTAGGTATCTGCCAGCTTTTATTAACTCCAACTTTGACTTACACTGCAAAGGTCAGCAAATGGTCAGCAGGAGGCAGGGGAGGAAGGGGGAGAAATGGTCTTGGACATTATGGTCTTGGACAGAGAGAACATCAAGTTCCTAAATGGTTAAGAAGGTACAATTGGCCTTCACGACAGGGAAAAGCACAGGTAATTACCAGGAAGGGATAAATTTCTCTACAACCTTCCAACCAGCAGGAGGAACTCTCCCATTGCTTCATGATGTGTCCAGCTCCCCACCCAAATCCTTTTAGGTAACTATTTCCCCTCTCCCCCGTACAGATTTTCACAATGTATAGGGAAAGGAAAGGGCTACTGAGCATACCTGACATAAAATAAGACATGACCTAAGGTATGTGTAAGCTTTATTTGGTAATGAAGTAGGGAACAGTATTAACTTTTTTCTGGATGTGGAATGTTCCCCAATGTTCATGTGTCAAAGGCTTGGTCCCAGCAATGTTCGGAGGTGGGACTTTGAGGAATGAGTGGTTTATAAGGATAGTAACCTTAGCAATTGACTAATTCATTGATGAGTTCATAGCTGAATGGACTATTAGGAGGTGGGTCCCAGTTAGAGAAAGTAGGTCAGTGGAGGCAGACATTTAAAGTGTATGTTTTGACCCTGGGCATGTCTCTCTGTCTCTGTCTCTGTCTCTCTCTCTCTCTCTCTCTCTCTCTCTCTCTCTCTCTCTCTCTCCCTCTCCCTCTCCCTCTCCCTCTCCCTCTCCCTCTTTCTCTCCTCTCTCTTCTCTCCTCCCTTCTTTCTTCTCTCCCTCCCTCTCTCCTCCCTTCCTTTTCCTTCCTCTCTCTCTCTCTCTCTCTCTCTCTCTCTCTCTCTCTCTCTCTCTCTTTCTCTCTCTTTCTCTCTCTCTGGCTTTACTGCTTCACAACTTTCTTCCATGATATTTTACCTCATCTCAGGCCCAGAGCAATGGAGCCAGCTGACCACAGATTAAACTGCTGAGATTATAAACCAAGACAAACGAATCTTTTCTCTTTTGTTGTTGTTCTCACATATTTTTTCACAGTGATAGAAAGCAAACATACTAGTAAATACACACACATACACACACACACACACACACACATACATACACACACACACCTTAAGAAAATAATAGGCATGAGCATCTATCCAAGTGCATTGGTAAACATTGTCCCAGAATGTCTTCAAAGCAAAGTGATTAGTTCAATTTTATAGTTCATGTTTTAGAGCTGAGGAAATGGATGCCAGTTGAGTCTCTGCCTTCTTTGAAGTAGGCCAGCTGGTATCTCTTTATATTCAAATCTTATGTCTTTGGAGTGTACTTACTGTCACTACTACACCCATGCATGAAACAAATATTTATTTAGCATCTACTCTATGACAATGAGTGTTCTAGAGACCAGGGATGTCATGTTAAGGAGGGTTCCCCAGATCCTATTTATTTATCTTCTTAATACTTGAAGACCATGGGTAGATGGCATTGTTTTGCTTTGCTTACTCACTTCCTTTCTAGGTCAAGATTTCTTGATGTCTCTCAGTCACATATACCCAAGAGAGTCACATTATTTTGGTTTCATCCATTTTTTTTTCAATTACCTAGTATGCACCCACTGCAGATGCATAAATAAATCTATAATAGTGGAAGTTGAAAATAGATGAATTGCAGATTTAGGGAAATAATAGGGATTCTGGGAAATAATAGGGTAGATTGAACCATACCTCCTCTTAAAACACCACTAATTTGAAACTGAAAGCATGCAAAAGAGATAAGACCAAAGGATAAATTTAATAAGATAAGAAAAAGGTCAATAAAGAATGGGATTAAATGTAGGCAAAGAGAACAGTGTTGGGTTAGAAAAAATTGACTAATTCAATAGGGGAAAGCTGACAACTTAGTGACAACAGGGGACATGGTTAGGTGATGGTAATACCAGTTTGTATTTCAGAATTCTGCAAAAGCTCGGAATCAAAGAGTGGTGGCATGTCAGGAGTCAGGGTTACTGGTGGGATTCTGGGGAGATTGGTTGACAATCCATATGCAGTGTCTGTTAATTCCTAGGTCTCACTCCCAACCCACACAACAGATGACAAGACCTTCCTTACCTCTGTAGGTCACTGGTACTTTATTCTATGGAGGAGTTGAAGTAGAGAAAATTTTTGTTTGAGAGACATTGAGTTAAACAACAATCTTTCTTGAGTCCCCACCCTGCCCTGCTATTTTCTTATTTGGCTTTCTGGTGGGCAGCTCTGATTTGGCACTCTAGAATCGGCTGGACCTATTGATATGATTCTAATGAATAGAATATGGTAAAGTGATGGGATATCATTCATTAATTACAGAACAGTGACTTTTGTCTTTCTAACACCTTTTCTGGCACTACATCTTGAAAACACATCCTGTTTTCTTGATGTGATGGAACAAGCTATATGGAGAGGTTCACATCGAAAGATGCTAGGGGATGCCTGCATTCAACAACCTCTGAGAATGTAAGTCCTGTGGATAATCACACAAGTGAGATAGGATCAGACTCTTCCCAATCTAGCTCTAAGATGACTACATGCTATAGGGTGACCACATCGTGGTTTCCCAGGGCTGAGTGGCTTTATAGAACAGATGACATTTGGGACTAAAACTGGGAGAGTTCATGGAAGACTGAGATGGTTGTTTAGAGATTTAGTCAGAATTCCCAACTAATCTGACCCATATTCCCAATCACAAAGACTGTGAGACAATGAATATTATTTAAAGCCAGTAGGTTCTGAGCTAATTTGTTACACAGCAATAGATAAGTAAAACTGACTCACAGTAGACTGACAGCCAGAGTTATATTCGCAAGGCAAGTAAAACAATGACAAGGAAGGTCTATTTTTTTTCCTGTAGCCAGAAGGTTCTCTACCAAAATCATAATGCTCCTGTCAAAATATTCCCCAAGGAATTTTACCTGCTGCTGCAACTTATCTGTGCATCAGAGATTCCTAAAATAATTTAATGTTTCACTCTTAAGTAAACTGGCAACCAAGGTTAAAATGATATTTTAAAGAGATTTTAGTATGAAAGTGAAAAGAACCAAGGAAATTAATGAGAAAAAATAAATTAGAGGGAAGAGAGACCACTTCATCAGAATCTCCAATGTGCCCAAGATTATACTCAGAAATGTAAAAAGAGTGTACCCATGAAGTCAGAACAAATGCTATAGAAAGGAGCATTAATATCATAAATAACCCTGGAAATGGAGAACAACATGAAAGATACTAAACCTTCACAAAAATGTTAAAAGATAAACACTTTTTTCTCAGAAAGCTGACTAAAAAGACAGAATTTAGTATACAAAAAGAGAAAAAGAATGAAAGCATTGGTCTAAGCCTCATAGGAATTCCAGAAAAACAGAAAGCTGAAAACAGAAAAAAATTATTTAAAAAAATTCTAAATCCAACTTGAAAGGGACCATCAAACACTGAACACAATAAATAAACAAAGAACCCACATTATGAGAAATGAATAACTATTGAAGGAAAATTCATATCACAAAAATTTGAAACAGTGCAAATAAAAATAGCCACCTAAAACAATTGGAAAGGGAGAAAAAATTCCATGTTGCAACAGATCAAGAATGAGAAGAGTATCAGATTTCTCAGCAGTATAATGGGATTCTAGAACATAACAGTAACAATAAATAAGCAACACTTTCATGATCCTTAGAGGAAATGATGGCTAACTACAATTCTCTTTCCAGAAAAACAAACAAAAAAAACTTCTCCAAAAGCTAGATAGTAACTTGTCAGGCAGAATGTGGGTCACCTGGACGCTCACATGGTAAAAGATTGTTGTTCCCAGAGGTTTGACTGTGAAATGTTGGAGACCCACACGGAGAGGAGAGAGGGCTGTGGGTAGGGCTCTGTAATGCTCACCAATACTTTGAGATCCCCTCTTACTTAGATGTGTCCATGTGACTACTTTGGCCCTGAAGTTAAAAAGATAAATGCATCACACATTATTTCCAGGAAGAAGCACTATAGTCAGAGCCCGATTCTCCATGTTCTCTTTGTTTGCAGTGTTAGACTCTGAAGCCTGTGTGGAAACAGTGGATGCTCTGTCCTCCCCAGCCTCTGATTGACCAGGATGATCAGAACGCTGTTGTGACCCCTGCCAGTGGACATGGGGGTGTGACTAGGAAGCAAGTCCTATTTGCTTTAACATGATGATATATTTTAGATCTTTCCAAAGCATAATTTAGTCACTCTGAAGAATATGACGTATTGCCTGTTTGTATTTCATATAAGAGATATTTTTGTATGTTGGTATGATAACATAGGCAACTAAAGAAGAGGGAGAACATTCCAGCCAGAAGGACAAACAATAAGGACAAAGGAGAGAAAAAGAGATTGAAGGATCATAGATAAGTGGACAAATGATAATCAGTACAAATTCAGAATTTTTTTCTGTATAGTTTCCTTTTTATGAAAAGTAGGAATGAGATGGCTTGTGGTGTATTGTTGGAATTATGGCAGCAGGAATAGAAGGTATGAATAGAAGGTATGAAGTTAGGTGTGGTTGGAAAAACAGAACTCATCTTACTCAGATTCAAGAAGGAAGGCTTTTTGCTTCAGGGAATTAGTGGTTTATGCAAATATTGGAAATGCCGGCAGGGATGAAAGTCAAGTAACCAACATAATATAGAAAAAGAAAATCTCAGGCTTCAATTCCAAAGTAGGAGATATCCAACAGCTAGCATGGAAATTGCTGGAAATCTCAAAAGACTTTAGAAACAGCTGGCCAAATATCTTGACCTACATATGTCAAGTGAGCAGTTCTAAAACTCCTTCACACTTTATATCTACCTGTATGTCATACTGCAGATTGTCCAGAAAATGATGACTTCTCCTCCCCCTCCACCTGGAAAATCCCACACCAGTGCTTGAAATAGGCAGCGGCTAAGTTGGCAGGACATGCAGGGAGGGGATTCTGGGAAGTGTAGTTCTTCTCTGCAATTCAGAGGCCATCCATGAAGGAGACAGTGATGATGGCTGACTGACAACAGGACAGTGTAACCCAGCAAGTGTTTTGTACCTGTGTCACTAGTGGCCGCCTCCCATATTTCAATGTCTGTTCAACATTTTGAGTCTCTTGTAATATAAATCTTACTTTATCAATATAAGAAAACAAAACATCCCCACACTCATGAGAAAAAAAAAGTGTCTCTCAGCTTCCCTTGTGGTTGGAGGCCAGATGAATGTTTTAGGTTCCTTCAAATACACTGTGGAACTGATATGGAAGAGAGTTATCAAGGGAAAGAGACAGAGCACAGAACATCTGATTTTCCCACAACGATTAAACAAACCCTATTCTGAGCTCAGCTAAGGTCGTACATTTCTGATTTGAAAGCTGCTGATCACAGAAGACACAGTAGGTGCTCTGGTAGACACTATGGTGTATACATAGGTACCCTGTGATTAAAGACTGGGATCACAAGGCTGCAGTACTGGGGGGTAGAATCTTGAGAGGTGAGGCCAAGTGGGAAGATCTTGGGTCATTCTAGAAATATCCTTGGAAAATATCACCAGATTCCCATCTTTCTTTTTGTTTGGCACGGCATGCTCTCCCCGACTTGTACAGATCTCCACCATGATGTAATGCAGCCAAGAGAGATGGTCCTCCTTAGAAATGAGTCAGCACAGACCCTATACCCTTGAGCCTTTAAAACTTGAGCTAAATAATCCTTTTTACTTCATTGGTTAGCGTCCTAAGGTTGTTTTGTTTTATTGTAGTAATGCAAATTTGATTAACACAGGGGACTTAGTCTGTGATGCTGTTCTGGGAGTCTTTCCTGGAACTTTAGCCTGGAATCTGTTCTTTAGCCCTCTAGACAATTCCAGGAACTATTTCTAGACTTAACAAATCCTTGCCTACATAAAAGAAGCAGAATTTCTACTGTTTGCAGCCAGTAACACTGGTCAGTTCTATGTGATTAGAGATCATAGAAAAAGCTTAAAAAATGCTGTTGGGATGAGCGACTTGGAAGGAAATAGCCAGAATACCATCTAATGCTGTGATGTTGTGTTGATAATGATCTGCATCTATGCTGATTTTCTTTAGCTCAGGTTATGAAGTGGAGAAGATGGCTGTTTGGATTAACCCAGAGTTTTCCTAATTTTATAGTTGAAAGAATTACAGAATTGACTAGTCGATCCACAGTCCCAGGCAAAGAAGTAATGGAAATGGAAATTGGATCCATGTTCATTAAGGTCCACATGTCGTAATGAGTCTCTGATGATGATAGTTTCTGTCTTACAAATTGCTTCTTTTGCTTAAGAACCAAAGAGCTACTCCACAGAAGAGAATTCTCTCAATGATCAATTAACCTTTGTTAACAAATGTGGTCTCTGAAATATATTAGTATTAAGATACTTAATATGAGTTGACTTTATCAATTACTTTAATGTTTACTGTTGTTACCTAGAATGACAGAGTTGATGAAATTAATAAAATTTATCTGATAATTCTACTTATGCGGTAAATTTTTTGATGATTCTACCCAAGTGTATATCATTGTTTAGAAAGTTGTTAATAACAATGCAATTTTGCTGCTTTGTTAAGAAACACAGGAACTAATATCCACAAAGAGGTAAAATAAATAAAAAGCAAATGATTACATAACATTCCTTTTTTCTTGTATAGGTTGAGTACACCTTACCTAAAATGCTTGGGACCAGAAGTGTTTTGGAATACACACACACACACACACACACACACACACACACACACACATTTGGAATGGTTACATGTGTGTGTGTGTGTGTGTGTGTGTGTATTTATCATGAGCTCCTATCGATGAGAGCCAAGTTTCAGCCCAAAATTCATTTGTTTTATACATGCCTTATACTTATAGCTAGAAGATAATTTTATGCAGTAGTTTAAATGCATGGTATTTTGGCTGTGACCCGCCACATTAAGTCAATTGTTGAGTTTTCCACTTGTGGAATGATGTTGGTGTTAAACAACATTCAGATTTTGGACAATTTTGAGTTTCAGATTTTTGGACCACGATGTTCAATTTGCATTGAACTTGAATGCACTCAAGAAGAGATTTAAAAAGAGGAATGTGGGAGTTAAAGAATCATCTCTAAAGTATAATTTGTGAAATATGTAATCAATTTCAATGTTACTAGAAACCAAATTCCTGTATATTCTTGAAAACACGCACACACGCACACGCACGCACACGCACACACACGCACACACACACACTCTCTCTTATGGTTAGATATATAATATCCCCTGAAAGCTCATACATTAATCTTCAGAGTTGATGTAATTGAGTCATGCAGGTTTTAATCTTCTCAGTGGATAAATTCGTTGTGACGGATTTACTGGGCAGTAACTTAGACAGGTGGGTGTGGCTCAAAAGGTAGGTTCCTGGGGTGTGGCCTTAGGGACTGTGCTTTTGTTCTGTTTCTCTCCTTGGTTTCCTGCCTCTATGTGAGAGCAGAGCCTTGCTCTCTCCCTCTCTCTGCTTCCCAGTGCTATGCCCTGAGATCTACAGTCCTTGACCTCACATGGGCTGAACCCCAATATCTCCAAAAACTGAGCAAATAAGTTTTCCTCTCTAAGTTGTGTGGTCAAGCTTTTTGTATTATAGCAGTGAAAATTTTTACCAACACACACAGACACACACACACAGAGTTTATACACATACACAATTGTTTATACTTTGTATATGACTGTGCTAGTGCATTTGTATATAGCCTTATTTATAAAAGTATGTTTCAGATTCAAGAGTAAATAGTTAAAAACATCTTCCCCATAATAGATGGAGAGTCTATGCTAAGCTCAGGGATCCAAGCCAATTGGATCTGCCATGACAGCTGGTTTTGAATATGCTCTTCTTTGCACACTGCCCCCTGCTGGTTAAGCCTTCATGTTTCTGTTGCCTTGGTGTGAATGGTCTGCATGTTTGTTTCTCTTCATTTCAAATCACCTTGGCATTGGATTAACCTTCTTTCTTGAGCCCCAGGTTTTCTAAACAGAGAATGTTACCTTAAATGACTAAAAAGGATTTGAGAGCTTTCTAAGCCCTGCTTAAGAAAGTACATTCTGAATCTACTTCAAATCTGCAGCTGTAAATTTATTTATCAGGAAAAGTATGCTAGGCTTTCAGTGTATAAGCAGAAGAAATAAAAAACCTTATATGACACTAAAAACAAGAGGTGAATTGGATAGGTCCTATTTTCAAATGGGCAGTGCCTGTGTAAATATAATAGTAGGTCTGTGGCATCTGCTGCTGAATTATTATTGGTGACAAAGGAAAATAAAGTATTATTAAGTGCTTTTTCCAAAGTAGGATGGACAAGAGAGGGTAGGTGGGGTGTTGAAGAAAAAAAATTGAAATGTGCTCAACTCAGAGAACAGGGTAAATGTGAAATGTTCGCTTTATTTATGTATTGAAGAAAGGTAGTAGAAATGCTAATTTTGCCATTTCGAAAATTATGTAAAGCTGGAATCGATGGAGCAAAAGCCAAAACCCACAAGGCCAGCCAGCCCTGTGGTTTGGATAATGCCCATTGTATGGTTCATTAATTGTGCGTCTCATTTATCATCTGCCCTTGTCCCTTGAGAGTTTCCTGGGAGCAGGGCCGGAGGCTTCCTGTGAAGTGTGCTGAGGATTTGGAATATGTTGTTCTGGGAGCCAGAGTAGGCAGAAGTTTCACTCTCATAAAACAAGGTGCCTCCTATTTATCATAGCTGTTTTATGAGAAGCTTTTATACTCTTGAAGAGTATCCATTCTCATGCATATATGCTTGCTTTAGTGTTAGCAGAGATGATGGAAAAGGATTTTCCAGACAGACAACAGAGAGTAGGAGAATCATATCTAAAATTGTCAAAAATAACAGAAAGCAGGAATACAAAGAAATTAACTCACACTGATGTACTAGCTGTAATATAAAGCAAAAACAAATATTCTAAAACAACAAGTATTTAATACATAAATGGTCAGATATAAGATGTGCCTTAAAACGAGATGCTTGCTTCTGTACTTTGAACTGGTCTAAAGGCAATAGCTACAAATATAAAAGAATACAGGAATATTAGAGGTGACTTCATTACTTCAAGTAGCATTGCTGTCAGCAATAACACCTTCCATAAAGGTGAATAATTCTTTCTGAAACTTCTGAAAAAAAAAAAAAACTTGAGGGCAATATTTCTTTGATTTACGTAACAGTTTGCATTCAAGTGAAATTCAATATGTATTAAAGTCATGCACAAAATACTCTTTTGTTTTATGCGAAATTGAGTTACAGCCTAATCACAGATAATTATAAGCTGTTTGTTCTCCTGCATGCTGTAATTGTATACTCCCTTGGTGGAAATGTGAATGTACAGGCATACGTGGATGTACACTTGTGACTGTTACTTCTGTTGCGATCGCAATACTCTTATGTCCAAATTTGTACTTGCATATTTTTCTCTTCCTTCACTTTTCCTAATCTCAGTAAACATTCTGGTTTCTTAGATCAATACTCCTCTATTCCTTTTTTTCTATGTGCTCTACATCCAATCCTCCAGAAAATCCTATGGGCCCTACTTTCTAAACCACTCCAAGTACAACATTTTTTCTATTGCCATCTATTAGCCAGGTTCAAGTTCCTACAACAAAATACCGGGGATGGCTAACTTATAAGGAGTAAATATTTAAAATGTGTATATAGTTCACAGTTTTAGAGATTTAAAAGCATGCACCTGCACCCTCTCAGTTCTGGTGAAATGTCCACAGCATCTCCCAACACTACCATCCTAGGGACCAAGTCTTTACATATGCGCCATTGGGGTCACTCACCCAAATCACAGCAGGTGGCTAGCACTTGTGTCCAAGAAGCCTGTATCTTTTTCCTGCTATATTGACATTCTCCTAACTTATCCCCTTCTTTTTTCCCTATTTGTCTACACTGGATTGCAACACAGATGAAATGGAAGTCTGCGCACATCTCTGTCTACTAGAAACCCCTCAGTACTCTTAGAAGTTGCTAGCTCACTCAAAGTCTAAGCTCTTGCCATCTCTTTTCCTGCTTCCTTTCTTACCTTTCTCACCCATTCTTCCAATCTCCCTCCACCAGGGTGCTCCAGCCTGCTTCTCAAACCTACCAAGCACACCCTGCTGCTGGGCTTTAGCCCTCAGTCCTCCTCTGCCTGGAGTGCTCTTTCCCCGAGTATCTGCAGGTACCTCACTTCCTTTCCTCCTTCAGCTCTCTGCTCAATGGACTCTTCATTATGTCCTACAGGTTTTGGTGGCAGGAACAGAGTCAACCTGGAAACCCTAGAAATGACAGATAAGTAATGGAAAATACAGTTCGAGTGTGGTTTTAGGGGTGGAAATAGAAATAATTTTGGAAATGCGAATATGAGAGAATTTTTGAAGGATGTTGAATCCTGGCTGAGGAGTTTAACTTTCATCCTGTACTTTGTTTATAATAAAATTTAACTCGAACATGGCAATTGCTCAGTATTTTTATACTCTTATTTGTGCATTATAATTATAGATCATAATGAGGTATAGGGTGATAGGAACCCACACGCACGCAACACTTGGCATGCGTCCCTCTGGGTCCCACCTGCCTCCCCTTCCCTGTCCATCTCATTAAAAACTGCTACCTTCATTATGTTTCCATCTCACCTCCTTCCCTCTCTGAGCCTCTCCCATCACTCCCTTAGAGCCTCTACTCTTCACCTAAGTTTCCTTTTGTTACCCAATTTCTCTCTAGCTCCCACATATGAGAGAAAATATACAACTATTTGCTTTCTGAGACTGGCTAATATCACTTAGCATAATATTCTCAAGTTCTATCCATTTTCCTGCAAATGACATATTTTTTCTTTTTCTATGGCTGAGTAAAATTCTATTATGATGTATGTATCACAGTTTTGTTTGTGGTTCATTCATCCATCCATCCATTGATGGACACCTAGGCTGGTTCCATAGTTTGGCTACTGTGAATTTTGCTGCTATAAACATGGGTATGCAGGCATCACTATAGTTAATGGGAACTTGCAGAACTTTTTGAAAAGGGAGTGAAATAATTCAAAAGATTTCTCTATATAGTTTAGGATAAGCCACTAGAGAGGGAGATGGATATTGAGCAGCTAAGCCAGAGTGCTATTACAATTGTAGGAGTGCAAAGTAATGAGGAACTACTATTGAGAATTTATCATGGAGAGATTATCCACAGAAAGATTAGTCATAAAATATGTCAAATATATTGATTTGGAAGGCAAGTGGTATTTGCTCAGACAATACCTAAGAGGCATTCTCTGAACACTACATTCATTCATATTATATTATATTATATTATTATATTTTTATGGTTTGGGTATGGAATATCTCCCAAGGGGTCATATGTTGAAGGCACAGTCCCCAGTGCAGCAGTGATCAGAGGTGGGGCTCTTGGGAAATGAATGGGTCACGAGGACTGAGATCCATCAGTGGATAATACACGCGTGGGTCATAATTGAATGGGCTGTTGGGAGGTGGTAAATATCTTAGGAGGCAGGGTCTAGTTGGATGAAGTAAATCTCTGGGATATATTTTATCCTCTTCCTCATTTTTCCCTCCCCTCCCCTGCTCTCCCCTCCCCTCCCTTCTCCTCTCCTCTCCTCTTCTCTCCTCTCCTCTCCTCTTGTCTCCTTTCCTCTCCTCTTCTCTCCTTTTCTCTCCTTTCCTAGCAGCCATGAGGTGAATAGCCACTTCCATCCACCGTGATACTCTGCCTCACCTCAGGCCCAAAGTTATGAAGACAGCCAACTTAAATTTTCTTCCTTTAAGTTGTTGATCTCAGATATTTTGTCACAATGATGAAAAGCTGACTAACACATATACTATATTATAAACTTCCCCCAAACATAATCGCTTTTGTCTGCTTTCTTTTACTCCACTATATTTATGGCAAAGTGGAATATTATGCACCCATGAGTCAGCAACATTTTCAGTGAAGGGCCAGAGAGTAAATACTTGAGGCCAACATACCACAGAGTCTTTGTTTCAGCTATCCAATTATGTAATCATAGCATGAACACAGCCATAAATAATATTTAAATGATGGGTGTAGCTATGCTGTTATAAAACTTTATTTTCCAGACAGAAAACAGGATATATTTGCTGTAGGTAGGCACCCCCTGCTCTATGTGATAGTTTGCTCTTTTTCCTTTTTTAATTTTTATTTAATTTTTAATTTTTTTAATTTTATTTTTTTAATTGGTGCATACATCTTTGTTAGGTACAAGCTGATAAAGGCATCCATGCACACATTTCTCATTTAACCCTTCCCCAATTCCCGTCCCACTCCCTCGCCCTCCTTCCTTCTCAAGTTCAGTTTAGCGATTGACTTTGATGTGTTCATGAAAGTACATCATGTGCATTAGGGTGTCCCCTCTCCCCCCATAACCTTCCGTTAAAAAAATTCAAATCCTTTGTTCACCTAAGACTTCTCCTTCTTCATCTTGAGTCCCTCTTATGCCCCATTTTCTCCCTAGCTTCCACATATTAGGGACAGCATATGATTTTTTACTTTTTGTGACTGACTAATCTCACTTAACATAGTTTTCCAGTTCCATCCATTTCCCTGCAAATGACATGATTTTGTTCTTCTTTATGGTTGAGTAAAATTCCATTGTGTACCTATCCCATAGTTTTGTAATCTATTCATCTGTTGATGGACATCTTGGCTGGTTCCATAGTTTGGCAATTGTAAACTGTGCAGCTATAAACATAGATACACATGCATTGGTCTGATAGTTTGGTTTCCGTTCTTTTGGGTAGATACCCGGAAGTAGTATTGCTGGATCATATGGTAGGTTCATTCCCATTCATCTGAGGATCCTCCATACTGTTTTCCAATGTGGTTGCACTAATTTGCAATCCCACCAACAATGTATTAAGGTTCCCACTTCTCCACACCCTCACCAGCATTTGTTGTTGTTTGTGTTCTTGATGATTGCCATTCTGATTGGGATTAGGTGAAATCTCAGGGTAGTTTTGATTTCCATCTCTCTGATTGCTAATGATGTTGAACATTTCTTCATACATTTATTGTCCATTTGTATTTCTTCTTTGGTGAAGTGTCTATTTAGATCCTTTGCCCCTTTTTTATTGGGTTATTTGTTTTCTTAGGTGTGATTTTCTTGAGTTCTCTGTATATCGTAGATATTAGACCTCTATCAGAAGAGTAGCTGGCAAAAATTTTCTCCCACTCTGTGGGCTCTCTGCTAAGGTTCTTGATTGATTCCTTACTGCACAGAAGCTCTTCAGTTTAATGCAATCCCGTGTATTGATCTTTGAGTTGCTTGTGCTTTGGGGGTCCTGTTGAGAAAGTTTTTGCCTGTGCCTATGTGCTCAAGTGTTGGGCCTATGCCCTCTTCAGGTAGCTGCAAGGTCTCTGACCTAACTTCCAGGTCTTTGATCCACCTTGAGCTGACTCTTGTGCAGGGTGAGAAAGTGGGGTTTATTTTCATTTTCCTGCATATGGTTAACCAGTTTTTTTTATAATAATTGGTGCATTGTAATCATACATCTTTGTTAGGTACAAGGTGATAAAGGCATATATGCACACATTTCTCATTGAAGTTTTTAAAAAATATTATTTATTCTTCCCTGTAGAATTTAAGGACCAGGAGGACAGATACTTTTGTCTGTTTGGTTCTTTATCCTCAGCCTTTAAAGTAGTGTGGCCATATAGTTAGCATAAGGTTTACTGTGGGATAATTAGAGTCACTTGATATTAAGTGGAATAGAAAGAAGATGACGTGTTCCCCTATCTTGTCCATATTTAATAGTTATTAATATTTACTAAAATAGACATATGCATATCCCTTATTTTAAAAATAAATATTGATTCTCCATTGCTGGTAGATTAAATTTAAGCCTCTTAGCTTGACACCTAAAGAGTTTTAATGAAGATACCATTGAGCTGGTGCAGGAAAATCTCAGTTTTTGAAGGATTGGAAGTATAGTTGTGGGGACACAAGAGTCAGACTGAATTAAGTCAACTCAAATGGAGCCAATGAATAAACTAGAATTCCAATGTGCTAATTCACACGAGTGATATGTCTATTAGACAGGCTTGTTTTTGCACAAATGCACAGCAGCCACCAAGAGCAGACTGTGGGAGTCTTCTACTCAGTGCATCACCAACCTGTAATCCAACCTACATGAGAGGAAAATTCATGACATGAAGGTTTCTTGGGCTAAGGGTGTGGCTCAGTGGTAGAGTCCTTGTCTATCATACATGAGGCCCAGGGTTTGATCCTCAGTACCTAAATTAAATTAAATTAAATTCTCATTGAACTCAGAATTTCCACAAGGAGATGTGATTTGCTCCAAAATTAATTATATCATTATTATAGTTGGAAAGGTAAACAATTCCCAGAATCTAGGTCCTTTATGACCTCCTTATCTAAGTGGTCCTACTTTCTTCTATGTTATATATTTTTGCATAAATTTTCACTGGGAAAAGAGGTATTTGCTATGCAAATTTCAATTTACTGGATTTCTTAGTTTGATGAGAGTATCAACAGTCCCCTCACTTTCTGGTATTCTGACAAATGCTCTGGGGTCAAACACACCCCGTTCCCTGGACTGTATTGTTATAGACTGCAGCAATTGGTTCTTTGGGTTTTCTCTCTGTGTTCTTCTGTTGCTGGAAAAAGTAATACTTGGATTGACTTTTTAAACATATAACCTAATATCTTTAATCAGGCCACAGTCAAGCCTTAATCTTGGAAAGAGTCTGTCCATTTAAAATGAATTAACATCTCTGCTATGATGCATTGTATATTTATTTCATATTATAACTTTCAGAGGTTAATGTTATCTGCTTGTTTCCAAATCCTCATTGTTCTCCTAGTTATTATCCACAAAACTCTTCATCTCACCTCTAGCCTCTCTCTTTGAGCTGCAGTGAAATCCTTACTTTGGCTTAACACAAAGACCTCATACACTGGTATCCTTTGATTCTATTTTTACATTCTTAGAATACATACTGTTCCCACATTCTTTTATTCCTCTTTGTAGAATTGGAATTCCCAAACCTGTCTAACTGGATGTGAAGCTCAGCTTAGTAACTTCCTAGCTAAAAAGTGGTAGGAAATCTACTGCTTTTCTCCATGCCTCAGTTTCTCATCTATGACAGAGGAGTATTAATTATCTTACTTGCAGATTGCTGTGAAAATTAAATGAACTAAGCAGTTTATTGTGGTGCATGCCTGTAATTCCAGTATTTGGGAGGCTGAGACAGGAGGATCACAAGTTTGAGGACAGCCTCAGCAACATAATGAGACCCTTGTTTCCCAACCAACCAACAAATTAACTAACCCAGTTCTTGGCATACAGTAGGTGCTCAATTAAATAAATACCCAATATTTTTTACTTGTCCTTCAAGTCTTATAGCAAATGTTAGGTCCATAATGAGGTTTTCTCCAGGGATAGAAATAAGCAGTGAGTTGATATCATCCAACTTAACTGTTATGTGGCCCTTACTACATAGAGACAAACGAAAAGTCAATCGGAAAGGTCAGGGCTAGCACTGAGAGGCATCCAGGTAGAACTGAAGGAAAACGAGGTCAAATTGGGATTAATGTGGGTCTCTGAGGCTTCTCTAAGAGTAATCCACTTCTAGCTTCCTTTCATGCCTATAAGCAGCGTTGGCATAGCGAAATGCAAAGGCCAGGGTAAAAATAAATTATTTTATTAAACTTTTATGTTAATATGTTGGTTAAAGAAGGATGCTGCATCCTGAGGGGAAAGGTATGTGTCAGAGAGATCGAAGAAGAAAATGCCACATGGTTCAGAGATTCATGCAAAATGAACTACAGGCACGAATTTTAAAAGCAGAGAATAAATAATGACAGCAACAGAAAAGGTGTATTCATCTAAACATTGTGAAATTTAGCTGAAGCTGCTTCTGCTCAGGGCTGGTGTCTCTGAATTTGCCAACATCAGTTATGACTTCGTATCTGAACCCCAAAGTAGTGTGTCTTACAGGGTTTAGAGCTAAAAAGGAAGCTGCCAAGGGGCTCTGAAAGTGGAGCCCAACTCAGGCTATGTTATCGTGAATCCCTGATCCCTGGCTTCTCCAGCCTGGACTATGTCAGGCAGCCTTGGCCTTCCAAAGATAACCAACTATTTATTAAACATATATTCCCAACCAGTAGATGCATATTTTAATTTCATATGAAGTCTAAGGTAAATAGAAGAAAAATCTGTTATAAAAAGCCAATCTCTCCCTCTCCCTCTCTCTCTGAGCTACCTATTATAAAATAGTAAAGAATACTGTGATTCAGGGATTTAGTGGAGACTGTACTCCAGAGACATCATCCAACTCTACTTCTACAACTAAGAAAAGATAAATATTTTCAAGAAATGTAATCTTACCAACAAATCATGGAAGATGGCATGTATCCTCCAGCTGCACCTTCTAAATCCCAAACTCTATATCTTTGCTCATATCATTTCCCCATACTTACAATTTCTCCCATTTTCAAACCCAGATTAAACATAAATTCCTCCATAAAGATTTCCTGTTTACATTCAGCTAAGATTATCCTTCAGTCTTCTGAATTTCTGTAGGTTTAGTTGCCTGTCCCCCACACAAACTGCAGAAAAACAATACTAGCTCTCGAGAAATTATTGCTATTTCTCACTCAAGTCTTTTTAGGTGTTAGAATTAACCTTTCTTCTCCTTTTTTCCTCCAGTTCTTTTCTTGTTTGTATTTTAGGAAATAAATTATATTCATGAAAATAGTATTTGTTTATCAGAGAATATTTGGGAAATGCAAAAAAATGAAGATGGTTTAAAAATATTTTTCATATGCTCGTAATGCATATGGAGATAGGTGATTGTATATCTATGTTCCCTGCTATAGCAAAATACCTACAGCTGAGTAATAATAAGTTAAAAAAGAGACATTTTAATTCACGGCTTTGGAGGTTCAAGGTCTTGGTGCAAACAGCTGGTCCTCTGCTGGGGACTCTTTTTGGCTGCCTCATATATCATATGATATGGTCTTGTGGTGAGAGTGGGTAATCAGGAGAGATTGGAGTGAGGCTGGAAGGCAGTGGATGGAGAGGGCCAGGCTAGCTCTGGTATACTAGCTCACTCTTCTATGAACTAACTGGGATCCCACAAGAATGACCTAAATGACTCCCCAGAGCAGCATGCCTGGTGCTAATAATCTCCCCCAGGCTCCACAGCTTCAAGGTGCTACCACCTCTCAATGCTGCCACACTGGGGGCCAACCTGCCCATACATCAACTTTGGGGGAACAAATTCAAATCATACTCAAACCATAGTAATGCTCTTTGCCTCCAAAGACAAAAATAAATTGAAAGTGAAGACAGAAAAACAACACTCCACGGAAATAGTACCAAAGGAGAGTTGGGGTATTCTACTGTAAGACAAAATATACTTAAGTTAAAAACTGTTACAAGAGACATGAGAATATTACATACTGATAAAAGCTTCAATTTATCAAAACGATAAAGCAATCATAAATATATATGAACTGTAGAACAGAGCTCCAAAATATATGAAACAGATACTGACAGAATTAAAGTGCGAAATATGCTCGGCTATAAAACAATTCTCAATACATTATAAAAGATTAAAATCACTTTAAGTATCCTTTCCAATTTCAATGGAATGAAGCTACAAATCAATAAGAGAAAGATTTATTTCAACAGATATGAATCTTTTTATTGTATCTTCCCACTAGTTGTTATTTATATTTGCAAACTTAGTCTATACCTATATATTTATTATTAACTGGAAATTTACAAATACATGAATATTAAACAATGCACTGTTAAATAGCAAATGCATAGAAGAAGAAATCATGAGAATTAGAAATAAAAATACCAGCATTTACAGGGCATAACACACTATATCCTTATTCAGAATAACCATAATGTGAAAATAACCCAAATATTCATCAACAGATGAATATATAGAGTATGGCATATATTCAATGGAATATTATTCATGTATATAAAAGAATGAAGTTCTGACATTAGTCTACAATGTGGATGAACTTTGAAAATAGTACGCAAAATTAAATCAGCCAGATATAAAAGAACAAGTACCATATGATTCCATTTACATGAGTTTTCTAGAATAAGAAAATATAGAGAAAGTGGGTTAGTTTTTCATGATCTGGGGGATAGGCCAATGAGGAATTATTGTTTAGCGGATACAGTCTGTCTTCAGGGTGATGAAAAGTTTTGACAATAAGTTTTGCATAACTTAATGACTATAATAAATGCCACTTAATTGTACACCTAAAAGAAGATGAAATATCATATTTTATATTGTATGTGTATATATAAAACACCATAAAAAGTAAGTTCATAGCTATAGAATCTGAACTTCCAGGTCTACAGCTTGATGCTGTTTTGCTCTTATTGTTGTTTTCTTTATTAAGCCCTCTGGCCAATGATACAAACATGTAGCCAGAGATGAATTTATCCTTGGTTACTTTATCACTGATTGTCATTCTTCTTGTTCCTCTTTTTTTGCTATTGTTACAGTTAAATGAACCTTTAATTTACTGTATCTTCTAAGTGGCCACTTTTATATATACAAACTCCATTTCTACCCAGTTTTTGTACTAAGCCATATCATTGGTTTTTCTTATTGCTTATAAGAGTTGTGTAAGTGATATCTTAAGTATCCTAGGTAAACAATTATGCACAATTTAAAGTAAAAGGAATGAAGTACTGATAGAGGCTATAACATGAATAAACCTCCAAAAGTTATGAGAACTGAAAGAAGCCAGATACAAAGCATCACATATTGTATGATTCCATTTGTATGTCATATACAGAAGAGATAAATGCATAGATATATGAGGGAGGTTTTTTCTAGGGGTGTGGAAGAGACTGGGAATGGGTAAAAGACACTTAATGGATAAAGGACTTTACTTTGAAGTAATGGAAATGTTTGGGAGAGTTGAGAAAATTGCAGAGTACAATTTTATAAATGTATTAAATGTCATTGAATTGCTTACTTTCAAATAGTTGATATATATGTATATATATATATATATATATATATATATATATATACATATATACCATTTTTTTCAAAAATATAGTCAAAGGGGCATTTTTTAAAGGTAAAGTAAAAACTCTTAAATGCTAAAAAAATAAATTGTCAAACTTATATGTATCTATAACTAGACTCTATTCTATTCTATTTTTTCTACCTCACAATATTATTGTTTTTTGGTTACAGATTTTCTATAGTACATTTTTAAGTTGAATAGTATGTGTCCTCTTTGTTATTCATTTAATATCAACTTAGCTATATCCACTCTAAATATTAAAATAAGCTTTCAATATTTACCAAAAACAGGCTGGGGATATAGCTCAGTGGTAGATCACGTGCCTACCACACAAACATTAATTAATTAAAATAAAATATATCGATAGAGCCCAAGATGGCATCTGAGTGAAACACCTCTCCTCAGGCACTGTGAGCTCAAATCAAATGTGCCATAAAAGCAGCTTCTTGACGGAAGAAAAAAAAACAACAAACAAAACGCCAACAAAGCAAAGAAAATTGAACTACACCTAAAGAGACCCCAGAAAGCTGACCAGGGAGAGCAAAGGAGCCCGTCCTCGTGGCGGAGGCCATTAAGATGCTGGCACAGGGATCAATTAACACGGAGATACCTAGCAACCTCCTGTGTACCCAGTGACCAGATGTGGAGTAAGCGACTCTAGAACTTCACATCCTAACCAGGTGGTGTATCCCTGCAGCTACCACAGGGACAAGAATGTGTGGTACGACTAGTGTAAGCCCCCATGGGAGCACCCCAGCTCACCTCTCCTTCCAAAGCCTGAGCAGTGATCAACTGCACTGCAGAGCTTGAATCAAAACTGCTGCAAAGGCAGCCTCTTAACAGAAGGAAAGAAAAGCAAAGCAGCAAAAAAAATAAAAAAATAAAAAAGTGAATAACAAAACAGCTACCAACAACAGCTACCAACAAAAGTAGCTGATCAGAACCCAGGGAGAACAAAGGAGCCGGTGCACACAGCAGTGGTGTCACTGCCATGTGCCACAAACCGACGGCCACCATCTTGCCGGCCGCCATCTTGCCAGTCTATTAGCACCAAGACTTCCAACGACCTCCTGCACACCCAACGACCAGAAGTGGAATAAGCGACTATGGAATTCCACACCCTAATCAGGCCACATACCCCCGCGGATTCAACACCTATCAAGAATACCTGAGACAACCATCTTAAGCCTAGGGCAAGGATACCCCAGATCATGCCTCCCCCTGGAACCAGAGCAGCAGGGATCTGTAAGTTAAATTGCACCCCCAGGGTGTGGGAGTCCCTATACAAAGCACAGAGTCAATCACCCGCCCTTCAAGCAATTGGATAAGAACAACCTCCAGGTACCCTGGAAAATGCCTGACATATAGATTGCACTCCCGCCACCAGCAAAGGCAGAGAAAGAGACACAGACAGGCCCTGTGGAGAGCTCAGGGACACAAGCTTGCAGCAGGAGAGGCATCAGCAGAACTCCCTGCCTGCACTGACAGAGCAAATAAGAATACCAGAGACACATTAAAAAATATAATAGAGTGAGCAGACATTTAAAAGCTGAAAATATCCATGCAGTCCAAAAGGGCTGCAGAGGCCAACTCAGCTCTGTACTTACAAACTAGCATGGTTTTTGTTTTTGTTTCTTATTGTTACAGTTGTTGGTTTTTGGTTTTGGGGGTTTTGTCTGTTTGTTTGTTATGTGTTAGTTGTTTTTTCTATGTTTTCATTTTGTATTGCCTTGATTTATTTATGTTTGTTTGGATGATTGGTTGCCTTTTTATTTCTTGCTTAGTTTGTAGACTCTCCTCCTTATCCCATTTACACGTTTCCCTCCCTCTCTCGCATCTATATTGTTCTCCTCAACACTTTTTCCCTTCTCTTTTCTTCTTCCTTTTTTCCCTGTCTCATATCAAGACCATCTCATACTACCATACTTAAAAATCTACATTGACTACCAGAATTCCCCGACATATCCACTATTTCTAAGCTTTACAAAATATCACCTCAACACATTCAACCGCTTATTCCACTGGACCATACTCTCTACTTTACCCAGTTCTTGCATTCCTCACTATGACTTCTCGCCCAATCTTTACCACTAAACACAACCTGTCCCTGTATATACCAGGGGACACCTCTAAACTCCCACTGCAGAAATTGGATGAGAAAGCTTGCAAGAGCAGCAAAGATATAAATTTAAGAACAGGGGAAACATGCATGGGAAGGAAAAATAACAAAGAAACAATGAGTCACCATAACCCCTCAATAACAGATCTCACCAACCCACAGCGGCAGAGATTACCAAAGAACAATTTAGATCTTTAATACTAAAGTCAAAACAAAATTTTTGGAAAGAATTCAGGGAGAGTTGGAAAGAAATAAAGGAAGAAATAAACAAAGTATCTGACACCCTGAATGAACCAAAGAGAAGCATTGAAGGAAGTGAAAGATGAAATAACTGAAGTGAAGGTATCAATACAAACTATAGACAGTAGGTTAGACCACATGGAAAATAGAAAATCACTCTTCGAAGATGACTATTCCAGAAATGAACCCATAGTACATAATTTAGAAAAAAATTCGACAGTATAAATGGGACATCGATGAGATCTGGGCCAACTTTAAAAGAGCTAATCTAAGAATAACAGGCACAGAAGAGGGATTAGAAGTTGAAACTAATGGAATAAACAACCTTTTCAAAGAAGTAATAGCAGAGAATTTTCCAAACATAGAAAGAGAAGTTGACACACAGGTACAGGAAACATATAGAACTCCCTTGAGACAAGACCAAAGAAAAGGTTCACCACGCCACATAATAATCAAGTTGACTAATGTAGAGGCTAAGGAGAGAATTCTAAAGGCAACAGAAGTAAAAGGCCAAGTGACATTTAGAGGAAAACCAAACAGAATCACTCCAGATCTCCCAAACCAAGTCATAAAAGCCAGAAGGGGCTGGAGTAACATATTCCAAACTCTGAAAGAAAATAACTTGCAGCCAAGATTCTACTACCCAGCAAAACTCTCTCTCAAAATTGATGGGGATATAAAAATCTTCCATGGCAAACAGAAACTGAAAGAATTTATGTCTTTCAAACCAGCACAAGAGAAAATACCCAAAGAGATTAACTACAAAAGAAGAACTAACAAGTAAACGTCAGAGCCAGAGAAACAATAATTTCCAAGAAGGAAACAACTAAGCAAAGAAGAATAAACATCACCGAAAACAGAAGTCAAAACTCAAAATGTTAGGAATTAAAAATCATCTTTCAATAATCACCCTGAATATAAATGGTCTCATCTCCCCAATAAAAAGGCACAAGATAGCAAAATGGATCAAAACCCAAAATCCATCTATATGCTGCCTGCAAGAAACACACCTTACAAGCAAAGATTCCCACAAACTAAATATGAAGGGCTGGAGTAAGGTAATCCATGCCAATGGAACTTGAAGACAAGCAGGAGTAGCAACCATGATATCAGATAAACTAGACTTCAAGCCTAAGCTTATCAGAAGACACAAAGCAGGTCATTTTTTACTAGTAAACAGAACAATCCAGCAAGAAAAAATAACAATTATCAACATCTATGCCCCAAACATAGGTGCAACCACTTTCATAAAACAAACTCTGTATGATATAAATACACACATAGATCCCAACACACTAATACTGGGAGACTTCAATACTCCTCTCACATCACTAGACCGATCTTCTAAACAAAAAGTCAGTAAAGATGCCTCAGACCTAAAGAATACCATAAACAAATGGACCTATTAGACACATATAGACTCTTTCACCCAACTATAGCTGAATTCACATTTTTCTCAGCTGCACATGTTGGAACCTTCTCCAAAATAGACTACATTCTGGGCCATAAAGCGAGCACTGGCAAATTCAAAAACTGTAACACAATTCCCTGCATCTTTTCAGCCCATAATGGAGTGAAACTAGAAATCAACTCTAAGAAGCCCCAGAGTAGGCATGTAAACACATGGAAACTGAACGCCACACTGCTGAACAAGGATCGGGTCATAGAAGAAGTAAGGGGAGAAATTAAAATATTCCTAGAAACCAATGAGAACAGAGACACAACATATCAAAACCTCTGGGACACTTTGAAGTCAGTACTAAGAGGAAAATTTATAGCACTGAGTGCCCACATAAGAAGAACAGAAAATCACCAAATAAATAACCTAATGACACAGCTCAAAGCACTCGAAAAATAAGAACAGTCCAAACCCAAAGCTAGTAGAAGACAGGAAATTATGAAAATCGGAGCAGAAATTAATGAAATAGAGAATTAAAAAAAATACAGAAAATCAACAAAACCAAAAGCTGGTTTCTTGAAAAAATAAACAAGATAGATAAACCGTTGGCCAACCTAACCAAAAGAAAGAGAGAATTAACCCAAATTACCAAAATAAGAGATGAAAAAGGAGCTATTACCACCGACAGTATGGAAATACAGAGAAACATCAGAAAATATTTTGAAAAATTATACTCCAACAAACTGGAAAATCTAGAAGAAACTGACAAATTTCTAGACACATATAACCTTCCTAAATTGAGTCAGGAAGATATAGAAAACTTAAACCAACCAATGACAATCAGAGACAGAAACAACAATAAAGAGGTTACGATCAAAGAAAAGCCCAGAGGCAGATGGTTTTCCAAGTGAATTTCATAAAACATTTATAGAAGAGCTAATCCCAATACTCCTCAAATTTTTCTGTGAAATAGAAAGAAACGGGACCCTCCCAAACACATTCTATGAAGCCAACAACACATTAACACCAAAGCCAAATAGAGACAGCTCAAGAAAAGAAAACCATAAGCCTATATCATTGAAGAACTTAGATTCAAAACTGCTAAACAAAATATTAGCAATACTAATTCAAAACCACATCAAGAAAATTATACACCATGACCAAGTCGGGTTCATCTCAGGGATGCAAGGCTGGTTCAACATATGAAAAATAATCTATGTAATTTATCACATAAACAGAATCAAAGACAAAAATCACATGATCATCTCAATTAATGCTGAAAAAGCATTTGACAAGATCCAACACCCATTCATGCTAAACAGCACTGCAGAGAATCTGAATAGAAGGAACATACCTCAAATCATAAAAGCAATATACAATAGAGCCACAGCCAACATCATATTAAATGGAGAAAAACTGAAAGAGTTCCTATTAAAAACAGGAAGAAGACAAGGATGTCCATTATCACCTCTTCTGTTCAATATAGTACTTGAGACTCTAGCCAGAGCAATAAGGCAAGAGAAGGAAATCAAAGGGTTAAAAATAAAGAAAGAAGAACTAAAACTATCCCTCTTTGCAGATGACATGATACTATACTTAGAAGACCCAATAAAGTCAACCAAAAAACTTATAGAACTGATCAACAAATTCAGCAAAGTGTCTGGATAAAAATCAATCTTAAAAAATCAGAAGGTTTCCTGTATGCCAACCATAGATCCACTGAAAAAGAAATCCAGAAAACAATTCCACTCACAACAGTACCCTGAAAAATAAAATACTTAGGGATAAACCTAGCCAAAGAGGTAAAAGACCTCTGTAAGGAAAACTATAAAAAGTTGAAAAAAGAAATTGATGAAGACATTAGAAGATAGGAAGATCTTCCATGCTCTTGGATAGACAGAATAAATATCATCAAAATGGCCATCCTCCCAAAAGTAATCTACAGATTCAATGCAATATCCATGAAATTACCAAGGTGACTCCTCACAGACATAGAAAAATGAATACTTAAGTTCATTTGGAACAACAAAAAGCCCAGGATAGCCACAGTAGTTCTTAGCAATAAGAACCATGCAGGAGGTATCAAAATATCTGACTTCAAACTCTACTACAAAGCCACAGTAATAAAAACAGCATGGTATTGGCACAAAAACAGACACACAGACCAATGGAGCAAAATAGAAGATAAAGAAACAGTCCCATGTGCTTACAGTCAATTGATTTTTTACAAAGAAGCCAAAAATATACACTGGAAAAAAGATAGCCTCTTTAACAAATGGTGTTGGCAAAACTGGTTAACCATATGCAGGAAAATGGAAATAAACCCCACTTTCTCACCTTGCACAAGCGTCAGTTCAAGGTGGATCAAAGACCTGGAAGTTAGGCCAGAGACCTTGCAACTACTTGAAGAGGGCATAGGGCCAACACTTCAATACATAGGCACAGGTAAAAACTTTCTCAACAAGACCTCAAAAGCACAAGCAACTCAAAGGAGGCTCAATACATGGGATTGCATGAAACTGAAGAGCTTCTGCAAAGCAACGGAAACTATCAAGAACCTCAACAGAGAGCCCACAGAGTGGGAGAAAATCTTTGCCAGCTACTCTTCTGATAGAAGTCTAATATCTAGGATATATAGAGAGCTCAAGAAAATACCAGCTAAGAAAACAAATAACACAATCAAAAAATGGGCAAAGGATCTAAATAGATGCCTCACAAAAGAAGAAATACAAATGGCAAATAAATGTATGAGGAAATGTTCAACGTCATTAGCAATCAGAGAGAAGCAAATCAAAACTACTCTGAGATTTCACCTAACTCCAATCAGAATGGCAACTATCAAGAACACAAACAACAACAAATGCTAGGGAGGGTGTGGAGAAGTGGGAACTCTAATACACTGTTGGTGGGATTGCAAACTAGTGCAACCTCTCTGGAAAACAATATGGAGGATCCTCAGACAAATGGGAATCAACTTACCATATGATCCAGCAATACCACTTCTAGGTATCTACCCAAAAGAATGGAAACCAAACTATGAGACTGATGCATGTGTATCTATGTTTATAGCTGCACAGTTTACAATTGCCAAACTATGGAAACAGCCAAGATGTCCATTGACAGATGAATGGATTACAAAACTATGGGATTTGTACACAATGGAATTTTACTCAGCCATAAAGAAGGACAAAATCATGTTATTTGCAGGGAAATGGATGCAACTGGAAAATACTATGTTATGTGAGATTAGTCAGTTACAAAGAGTAAAAAAGCATATGCTCTCTCTAATATGTGCATGCGAGGGAGAAGATGGGGCATAAGAGAGACTCCAGATGAAAAAAGAGAAACCCTAGGTAAGCCAAGAGGTTGACTTAACTGATAATGATGAATGGAGTGGGGAGACGCTCTAATGCACATGATGTAGTTTCACAAATATATCAAAGTCAATTGCTAAATTGATCTTGAGAAGTAGGTAGGGAGAGGGAGGTGGGGCAGGAATTGGGGAAGGGTTAAATGAGAAATGTGTGCATGTATGCCTTTATCAGCTTGTACCTAACAAACATGTATGATTACAATGCACCAATTAATGAAAATAAATAAATAAAATATATCAACAAAAATAAATTTTATTGAGATGTTGATTTGGATTGCACTAAAACTACTGATTATTTTTGGTAGAACTGCCTTGAATTCTACTGCCTTGAATCTTTTTATCCAGGAGCACAGTATATTGTTACCATTTATTTATATTTTCTTTATTTCTTTTATCAGTAGTTTATAGTTTTCAAGATGCAGATCCTGTTCCTTTGTTCTAAGATTTATGCTTAAATAACATTTTTTATTGGAGTAATAAAATGCTGCCTTTTTTTTTTTTTTTTTTTTTTTTTTTTTTTTTTTTTTTTTTTTTTTTTTTTTTTTTTTTTTTTTTTTTTTTTTTTTTTTTTTTTTTTTTTTTTTTTTTTTTTTTTTTTTTTTTTTTTTTTTTTTTTTTTTTTTTTTTTTTTTTTTTTTTTTTTTTTTTTTTTTTTTTTTTTTTTTTTTTTTTTTTTTTTT
>PVLC010006071.1:0-18066 GCA_004027655.1 Graphiurus murinus | reverse complement strand
TACCCCTAGCCCTATTTTTTATTCTTTATTTTGAAACCGAGTCTCACTAAGTTGCGGAGTGCCTCACTAGGTAGCTGAGGCTGGCCGTGAACCTGGATCCTCCGGTCTCAGCGCACAAATGCTGGGATTACAAGCATGCGCCACCACGCCCGGCAAAATGCTGCTTTTTATTTTTACTTTCTACTTATTTATCACTGACATATAGAAATATGATTGATTCTTAGATGTTGATTTGTGGCCTACAACCTTGCTACTTGCTAAACTTATTAGTTACAGAATATTGTTTATTTATTATTTTATCAATTCTCTGGAGTTCTATATAAGCAATTATGTCACCTAAGAACAGGACAGCTTGATTTCTCCTTTTGAAATTTGTTTATGTATATGCATGGACACACAAATTATATGAAATACACACACACACACACACACACACACACACTTTTTTTGCCTTATTTTAACAGTGTGTTGTTCCAGTATAATGCTGAATAAGAGAAATAAGAAAAAACATACTTATTTGCTCTTGAATTTTGGAGGAAAACATTCAGATTTTCAACATTAAATGCAATGTTAACTCTAAACGCCCTTTATCAGATTGACAAAAGTCTCTTCTATTACTCATTTATTAAATGTCTAATCATGGATATTAAACTTTCTCAAAATTTTTAACTTCTACTGACACAATAATTCATAATTCTTAACTGAGTGTGTTAGTTCGGGAAATTACACTGATTGACTTTTTAATGCTAAGTCAGCTTTACATTCTTGTCATAAACTCCCCTTGGTTGTGACATACTATTTTCTTCATATATTGCTGTATTCAATTTCTTTTCCTTTTTCTTTCTTTCTTTTTTTCCCTTTTTCTTACAGTATTAGAGATTGAACCCAGGGGCATTCTACCTCTGAGAGCTACATTCCCAGTCCTGTTTTATCTTTTATTTTGAAGCAGAGTCTCATCTCATTAAGCTGCTGAGTGCCCTGCTAAATTGCTGAGGCTGGTCTTGAACCTGCAGTCCTTCTCTCTCAGCCTTCCTAGTCTTGAGATTACAAGTGTGTGACACCATGCCTGGCCTAATATATTTCTTTAACATTTTATTTTGAAACAGTTTAAGAATCACATAAAAGTTGCAAAAATGTTAGAGACAGTTCCAGTGTGCCCCTGACTCACTTTCTTTTCTAATAAAGAACAACAATGCAATTATTAAAACTGGAACAGTGATATGGACATAATAATATTAAGCAAAATACAGACTTTATTTGGATTTAATCATATTTTGTGTGTAATTGTGTGTGTGTGTGTGTGTGTGTGTGTGTGTGTGTGTAGTTCTATGAAATGTTATCACAGATGCAAATTCATGTAACCACCATCACAATCAGGATACAACGATGTCCCATCAGCATTGAATTTACAGTATACACCCCCAGCCCCGGAAGATATATTCCAACACCCCTCCTTGCGAATGCCTGAAACCCAAGATAGCACAAAACTCTATAACTGAGTGACTTTTCCATCTTAACTAAGCACTTATCACATACTGTGGCTGTAACTTTTGCACTTTGAGGTGTGACAGCAAAACTAGCATGAATTTTATTTTTCTCTTTCACAATTTCAGGGATAGAAGAGTCTTTCTTATCTTGGATCTTAGCAACCTCAGCATACAATTTTCTCATTAAATCAAGAACTTTTATTTTTTCACTTAAAGGAAATGCTTTATGGCTTCTCTTCGGCATATTCAAATTGCCAGCACAGGTACTCTTGTCTTTGGGGGACACTATTAAGTAAAACAAGTGCTACCTGAATACTTATTGCTATACTGAGGCAATGGATCTGATAACCGAGATAGCCATTAAGGGCAAGTACCTACACAGCTTGGCGATGCAGGACAAAGGCAGGATTCACATGCTAGGCAGGCAGGGACTGGGCAGTATGTGATTTCATCATGCTACTCAGAAAGCCACATAACTTAAAACCAATGGATTCTTTATTACTGGAATTTTCCATTTACTCTTTTCAGATTACAGTTGACTGTGGGTAGCTGCAACTACTGAAGGTGACACCGTAGATAATGGAGATTACTAGACAATTTACCTTGACCCCTAATCTCTGACAACCACTGATCATTTCCGCTACTGTGACTTTAGCAATTAGAGAGTGCTATCATGATTGAGTCATGCATTACCTAACCTTGGATTCTTGGCCCTTTTTTCAGCTCAGCTCCTTTGCAATCTAGCCAAGGTGTGCATGTATCAATAGTTTCTCCCTTTCTATTGCTGAGCAACATTCTATGGTCTTTATGAGCTGCACCTTATCTATTCACCAATGAAGAGCTTCTGAGCTGTTTCTAGGATTTAGCTATTATAACTAAAGCTGTTATATACATTCATGTACAGGATTTTGTGTGAACATAATTTATATATTTTTTTCTAAGTCAAATACCCAAGAGTGTGATTGCTGAGTCAATAAATTGTGGAACTGTTCTCTGGTGTGGCTGTGCCATTTTTCACTCACACTAACAATCAGAGATCCAGTTATCTGTGTCTGTACCGACCTTTGGTGTTGTCAGCATTTTTCCATTTCTGTCATCCTAGTAGGTGGTGATTAACCACGGGAGTAATATGGACTTCCCCAATGATTGACAAGGCTCAGCATGTTTTCACATGCTATTTGCCATCCACATATACTCCTTGGTTAATTATCTGATTAATTTTTTTGCCCATTTTATAATTGAGTTGCTTGTTCTACTGAGTTTATAATGTTCTTATATATTCTTTGCTTGTTCTACTGAGTTTACAATGTTCTTATATATTCTGGGTAGAATTATTTAATCAGATTTGTGATTTGTTGATATTTTTGAGACTTTGGCTTGCCTTTTTATTCTCTTAATAGTGTCTTTTACTGACTAAAAGACACTGAAAAGATTATGATGAGTTTTTTTGTTTGTTTTTTGTTTTGGGGGGATGGTGGTGGTAGTGATTTAGTGTCATGTGTAAGAACTCTTTGCCTAACTTAGATCACACATGGTCCCCTGTGTTTTCTTTGTAAAGTTATATTACCTTAAACAAATTTAGACCTAAGATCCATTTTGAGTTAGTTTCCATATGATATGCAAAGTTCAGGTGGAGAATTTTTGTTTGTTTGTTGCTGTGGTTTGAATGTCCTCTTCGAAACTCATGCTGAATTTAATTGCCACTGCCACTGTGTTGGGAAGTAGGGCCTTTAAAAATTGGTCAGGTCATGAGGGCCCCATCCTCATGGGTGGATAAATTTCCTCATCTTGGGAGTGGGAGTGGGCTGGTAATCACAGAAGCAACTTTTGTTATACACTAGGACACGTCCCTTTGCTCTCATCCTCTCAGAATGTCCTCATACCACGTGGTGCCTCCTGATAAGTTAGGATGCAGTAGAAGGCCAAGATCTGAGACCTGAATCTTGACATTGGATTTCTCAGCCTCTAGAACTGTGAGAAATAACCGCTTTCTTTATAAATTACTCAGTGTGTGGTATTCCATCACAGCAACAGAACGCAGACTGAGACAATTATTTTGTGGCACATGTGGTTCAATTGTTCTCATACCATGTGTTAAAAAGACAAGTTTCTCCAATGAATTTCTTTTGTCTTTTTGAAAACACCATGGTGGTATTTGCTTGATCTGTTCCTGCACTGAAAATTGAGTTCTATTGGTCTATGTGAATATTCCCTGTCAATATTACACTTGTTTTAACTCATACACAGACTTAGGGAATCATTTTCTCCAATGCTCTTTTTTATAAGATTCTCATACACCCTTCAGAATTTTTATTCAAAAATTAGTTTAAAAAAATAAATACATGGTAAAATTCCAGGAAGAGAGATTGCAGAAGGCTATAATAGAAAGGAAGAACTAGAGACGTGTTAGTTTAGGGACCAGAGCTGCAGAGATAGTTAAAATAAGTGCCACACTATGAGTGCCTCTGGATGCATGAAGGGAGAGTGAATATTAGGGAGGAGGGATAGAAATATATTATTCACTTTACTGATTCTTAATCCCAATCCTGGCTCACTGGCAGGTGGCTTTGTGTTAAGTGGGGGAAATGATAGAAAAACGATTGCAATGACCACCACAGCAGCATTATATCTAAACTTTAGTTCTGAAATTCTGAAAAACCAAGGCAATCAGGATCATCCTGTTACTGAGTCAACCCTACAGCGAAAATACCTAGTAACATCTGATAAGAAATAAATAAAAATATAATATAAAACATGTTACTGTGGCCTAAAGTACTGGCTAGCTATTGGTATCTGTGGAGTATGAAGTGAGGTATGCCACCGGGAGAGGCCAGGAGAGTTACCTATAGACATGTAAAACTTGGGACACATAGAAGAAGGCTTTACCTTTGCAATGAACAACATAATTAGAAAACTAATTTCATTGAAAGTAGTAATATATGACACTTTTTACAACTGCATATGTCAAGTGCCATTCATGGTACTTTTATATACATTACTTCATTCCTCATTAAATATGACAAGTGCTATGTTATCCCTATTTTAAAACTAAGAAAACTGAGATGTAGAGATATTAAGTAATTTGTCCAAAGCCATCCAATTTATTCATAACCAAAACAAGACTTTTTTTAGCCAATCTCCTTACTGCAGTGGTTACAAGTGTTGACTGTACATTAGGAGCATTTAAAGAATTTTTAAAAATCTTAGTACCCAGTGCCACAATTAAATTGGAATCTCTCAGGATGTAACCAAGGCATGTTTGCACAAATGCATGTTTGCTATTTTACAGATCTTCCAGGTGACTTCATTTGGTAGCCATGGTTGAAAAATCATACTTCACTCTCTCCCATTATACATGGTATATTGGAAGGATGTGTCATTCTTTCTGGAGCAAGAAAGGGCCATTTACAGGGTAACCAAATTAAATTGCTTGGAGCTAAAATTAGGAAGGGCAACTAATTACATCTGCCTACACAGTGTACAATTTTTATCTTCACTTGGAAAGCAGAGGGAAAGGAAGTAAAGGAAGCATGAATAGAGAAAAGAAGCTAAGTCTGGCCTGAGCCACTGGGGGCTCCAGTCACAGCCTCACTGTTAGCATACGTAGTTATCTCATCTCATTGTGCCATTTCTAAACCTGAAAGATGAAGAGATTATAAGACATAACATCTCAGTATCCATCATACCACTTTTCCAAGAATAGATTGGTATGGCCCAGCATAACATTTATTTTACCCTCATTCTGACAGGATAGAAACTTTGTGAGAGCAAGAAATGTGTCTGTTGTCCTCACCACTTTTCAATTTTATGCCCAGAACAATGCTCTTTCCTCAGTGCATGATACTGAAGGAACTTGATCTTCCTCAAAACAGCACTAAGCATTCATAAATTTTCTGAATTCTGAATTTGACCAAGAAAGTCAAATTTTGATTTCATTGTTGTTTTATCATCTCCCTTATTATCTGGCTCACTGGACTTTGCCATTTGCATGGATAGTTGAGAATGGAGTTGTAAGCAAAACATTTTAATAGCTCCACCCTGCTGCAGGAGTTTCTACATCATAAAGTGTAAGGAATAACTGTTCTTTGCTTTGCCTGGAGGTTGCATCATAACTTACCTACTATCACTGGCAGAAGTTCTCAGTCTGGAGACCTGTGTGCATGTATGCCTCTACCAGCTTGTACCTCAAAAGATGTATGATTAAAATGCACCAATAAAATACAAAAAAAATTTCAGCCGGCAGGTCTTCAGTCTCTGGCCCCACCCCCAGATCAATCAAATAAAGTCACCTAGTGATAAAGATGTGGCATGGGTATATTTTCAAAGATCTTTAGGTTATTATAAAGATCAGCCCAGATTGAGAACAACTATAGATAAATTACAGATATGCTATTACATTCCTAATATGTTTCTTCTCTTTGGCTACACCTGGGCTATCTGATCCTCTCAATTTAGTCTTAGCAAGTTCAAGGGCAAGCCTCACTTATCAAATAACAAAAGACATCCTTGACGTGTATTTGCAACTTCCACCAGTTATTCCAAGATCCAGATGTTTGTTCTAAGCACTTGCTCAGACTCATTTAGACAATTAACTCCTATTGTCAATTTACAGAAACAGAACCTGTGGGACAGGAAGGAGAAAATCTGGGCTGGAGAATTCAAGATATCACCTGTTCAGCAGAACCATAGTCTCCTGTAATCTATAAAATTTTGTTCTGCCATATTTGGAGGGTGGAGAACAAAAGCCCTTTATGTGAAAATGACAGACAAAATGGTGATAACAGATCAAATAAACATGTCACTGTGCAGCACTCTTGGTCCCAGAAATACTGGACAAAGCTGGATATGTGAGCCAAATACAATGAACAGAATCCTGAAGATCTCAGAGAAGCTTTCCAACTAGGAAGAACGTGAATACTTACACATATGTCAGGTTCATCAAAACAGCTATTCTGGGATGTGAACTAATTGCATGTACCTTTTCTAAACAACACACCATGCACAATCTTAGTTCTAACAGTTGGTGTCCTGTGGACCTCAGTGCCTTCATCTGAGTTGCTAAAGCAGCTGGAAGCAATTTCTTCTTCTTCTTTTCCCCAGCAAAGCAAGTGTGAAAACCCAATTCTCTGAACTTTTAAGGAAAGCCTTATCATCCTTTCTTTGGAACCATCTCCCCATCTTATCCTCAAGGTTGAGGGGACAGAAGAGGTGGCTGGCAGGTGGCTTTCCCAGTGTGAACCCCAATGGAGGAGTTGGAGCTGGGATCATTCCTCTTGGGGGCAATGCCAAACATCCCACTTCTCCCTAATGTCATTGCTCGGCATTTTAAAATACTTGATGGTGGGTATCCATTTGTTTTAAGAGCATCTTGCTTCTGCCCTCCCCACCTCCTGCTTCCCTCCCAGACACAAGCACAAAATGTACTGCTTCATACATCTTTCTGGAAATATCTCTGTCAATGAAAACACCCTTCCCTGATGCTAATAGTTTTCCTGAAGTTGAGAAAAAATTGACCCCCTTTTTATTTTACAAAGCTTGGCAGTATCCCTCTCTTCCCTCTCTTCCCGTCCTTGTTTCCTGTGTCCATCTACTGCCTCAGTCATCCACACTTCTCTCTCCAGGAATCCAATGATCTTTCTCAGCCTCCTGTGAACACCCCAGAGAAGGGAAGATGCCAATTCAATACTCTTATTATAAATTATTCTATTCCTTCCCGTAGATGGAGCCTTATCTGAAGGTGGAAGAGGAGACATTAAGGAGATAAACATGTCCAGATAAGAACTGCTGAGGCTGGAGATGTTCCCTGGGGACACTGATGTCTCATGTGACTTCTGTTTTATATAAAACTACTCTGTTGCTGGCGTCACCCCACCCCCCAAGGAAGCCATTACCTGGGTAAGCAACCTGAGAGAAGTTTCTGTATGCACTGAATGAGATTAGACTCTGGGCAAATATGTATTCTGATGATAGGATAGTGGAATCTTTTGTTTGTTTATTTTGCTTTGTTTTGCCTTCTATTTGTGTTCAAATGTCAGCTATTGCATGCATTTCTTGCCAGCTGCCCACGTACTAACTTCTTAAAGCTTACCTGCCGTGTTCATAGCATAATCATGTCAGCATAGTGGTATAGCTGGAGGAATATTAGATATTAAAAAGCAGAAATCAACAACAACTTCATGAGAGTTATGAACCCTCTGTATTATGGTTCCAAGTGTTTTCTAATCTACTCTTAAAGATTATGAGATAGTAGACCCCAGTTCTTCATTCCCTCTCCTTCCTTTCCTGCTTTCTTTCTGTAAATCATGTTGAAATTATAGTATGTAAGTCACTGCAATAGATGCTGCAGGAGAAAGTGACGGCAGGCTTAGGTTCCATGATGTCTCCCATGTCTTAAGTCTCTTAACTTTTTTTGCAAGAAATAAAATGCTTTGATCTATTTCACAAAAACCTCTCAGTGTGTGTAGTTCATTATAGGTGTGCATGTATAAATATGTATATATATACATATATATGTGTGTGTGTGTGTGTGCGATATGTGTGTGTGTATGTCTGAGCAAATGTATTTGCATTGTATATGTGCTGTGTATACACATATGTATGTATACATACAGTTTTCCTATTAAAACAATTTAGTCTTATAGGAACTTTGGAAAACATATAAGTCAAAGAAAAAATAAAGCATTAATAGATCCACCACACACAGCTAAAATATTGGCCTATTTCCCTCTAGCATTCAATTATCTTATGTCTTTCTTTTGACTTATTACTGTAGTTAAGCATAATACCTTATTTCTCAGTCCTTTTCAGTCATGTATAAAGTCAACAGAATGTTTGAGCACAAGACTGGACTCTTGTCCTGAAACTCCAAGTTGGATATTGACCTCTCAGGACAGAACTCTATGTGGGTAAAGCCCCTGGGGAAGAACTGATCCCCCACTTTTAATGAGGGACTCTATCAATATGGAATGGGAAAGGCTTGCATTTTAATCTTTCCAGTACCTTTCAACATAGAAAATATGTAAAGGCACAATTAAGCACTCAAGGGAGACATTTCAGAGTGTTCCATGTCCACTAGATTAAAACTAAAGCTTTGAAAATTAGCCCTCACTGTAGGATGTGACTAATCTCTCCCACACAGATACACTGGGGCAATCTGCACAGGAGGAATCTCTGTATATTGGGGCACTTGAGAGTAAGTAGCATTAAATGATTTTAGGATTTGGCAGGATACAGAGGGTGCATTAATAATTCCCTTTGAATAAGAAATTCTCTTTCTCCTTATGAACTGGCAATCATTCCCCCTTCTTTCCTTCCATGGTGGCTCAATACCATGATTACTTTTTTAACCTAGAGTATATCAGATGACAACCTGGAGGAAATGCAGACCTAGTGCAATCTGCAGCGGGTTTCCAGGGCACTCTGGAGGCACTGCCTCCTTACACAAATGAGAGTAGCTGTGGCACTTCCCAACAACTCATGGTAGACCATTCTTCTATCTCATCTACTGTTGGTAGTGAAGGTAGTTATAAATATCATGCACTAGCTTCCGGGGGTCCTCAGGGCTCAGTCTCTTCCCAAAGCTTTCCCTTTTTGGCTGACTACTGATATTTGCCCACATGACCTCCACACCTCATCCCCTGAAATTTGCTAAGACCAGCTTCATGGCATGCAACTAGTGCAGCCATATGGACCCTGCTCAGAAGGTCTTGTGCCTGGATTTAATACTGCACCCACCATCTTGACGTTCTTGGTAATTTTCTTTGTGCTTTATAGGCCAAATACAGATGCTTGTCACCTTACACTGGGATTACATTTTGATAAACCCCCTGTAAACTGAAAATACTGTAAGTCGAAAATCATTGAATACACCTAACCTTCTGGACATTCTAATTTAGCAAGATGATACTATGCAGAGTCTTGGCTGTTTCGCATTGTGTTGGCGTGGCTGATGGGGAGCTGTGGTGCTATTGCTGTCAGCATCCTGAGAGAATTGTATGACATGTCACAAGGTCAGGAAAAGATCAAAATTTAACATTCAGAGTATGGTTTCTACTGAATACTGAGTGCATCTTGCTTTTACATCATTGTAAAGGAAAAAAAATCCTAAGTCAAACCATTGCAAGTCAGAGGACCATCTGTACCTGGGACAAAGGAGCACACCTGGGAGTTAAAGCTTCAGCTCACATATTCCTGCCTCCAGCTGCCTCCCAGCCTCCCTAAGCTAGCTTCTCAGTTCTGTGCTACTTTCTAGTAGCTGGCCTTGACTTTTCCCTCCTTGTCCAAGTTTTATGACCCCTGTGAGTTTGGGGTAGGGGAAGCCCTCTGTCAGTCTTCCTTCTGCCACAATTAGGGTCCTGGGTGCAGCTCTGGCAGGCTCAGGTTTTGTTATACACTATAGCTTTTGAACATCAAAGAAAGTGCTGGCCATCCTTACCATGGGGTGGAAGTGCCATGATGCATTTGATAAGTCATTGGTGGAAGGGAGGGTCTCTTACCTAAAGCTGATCTTACCTAAGCTGATCCCAGTGCAAGGTGACAGGGCATTGGGTGTCACTCCTCTTCAATAGGAAGGAGAGACTGCATTCTCATTTTGTACTGGCTTTGCAAATTATGCAGTCAGTCTTTAAGTCCTGGCATCCATTCTCATCTTCAGTCTTCAAAGAACTGTGCTCCCCAGAGTCCATGCAATGTGTGCCTCAGTTAACTCTGACTACAGCCACAAGAGTGTGCCTGACTTGTCTCTCCCTCTTGCCACAATTATAAGCCCAAGAATGAATATGTGACACAATTCTTTTTTTTTTTTTTTTTTTTTTTTTGTAGTACTAGGGATGGTACCCATGGGACATTCTACCTCTGAGCTACACACCCAGCCCTATTTTTAATTCTTTATTTCAAAACAGGGTCTCACTAAGTTGTATAGGGCCTCACTAAATAGTTGAGGCTGGCTGCAAACCTATGATCCTCCTGTCTCAGCCTGCCAAGTACTGGGATTACAAGCCTGTACCATCACACCCGGCTTGACACAATTCTGATCACAGGGATTTCAAAGAACATCTCTTGAGAAATATTAGGATTCCCCTTCCCCCATTAAGACAGTCACAAGAAAAGAGACATCTCACTCTCTCTCTTCTTCTCTCTATTGAATGTTATTGGGTTCAAATCTCATGTCTGGACCTGAAACAGCCAGAGTGACAACGCAAGACTATAAAAGCCACTTGGGAAAGATAGAACTGAGAGATGCAAAGAAGCAGACTTTTTGAGCATGATGTGGAATTTCTGAACTTCACATCTGGATCACTATTGTTCAAGACTTATTGGTTACAGACTTAAAAGTGGAAAAATTTACTCTAACTCATAATACACTTTCTTCCTCTTTGCTTTTTACTTTTAAGTCAGTATGTATCATTTTTTCTTTCAAAAGCTGATCTTTAGGTAAATTTATTTTAAAAACTATAAAAGACACACGATGCATGCTTTTGTTTTTTATTTTTGAATAATTGGGAGTCTTACCATAGAAATCTCAGACAGCATATCTGAAAAGATAAAAAAATACATGATATATAATATATTTTTACTTCCTCCCTTCTTTATATGAGCCAATGTTAATGCAAACCAAAATGTTTGATGTTTCTGACATAACACCTCTACCACTAAAAAGAGATTCTTAAGTAGGAACAACACAACTTATGAGCCAGTTTAACTTATGAGACAACTTAACTTATAAGTTGTCTCCTGTTGAGTGTTGTGAGCATGGTGAAGAGGTTGATTGAGAGTGAGTAGGTCATGACAACATATATTATTTGTCATATTTATTTCTGTTTTCAAGAGCAAGTAAATCCTTTTTATAATCATTAAACTATAATATGATATGTATCATAGGCAATCCTCTTAGACATTGTAAAAACAGAAAGATATCTCCTTCTTTCATATAGCCACCTGGATACAGCCTATTAAATACATATGCCCAAGTTAAACAATAACCAGTCTTCATGGGGGAGGACTGCACAGCACCATTTGTCATATATAGTTTAATTCTTCCTAAATTTACCTGGTGGTTGAGGTGATTAACTGCATTAGTTTTCCTTCTACAGATGAAGAACAAATGTCTCATATCTTTATATAAAGGACATAGCTTAGCACTTTGGAGTTAGGAGCCAGCTCAAGTCAGTTCCCCTATCCCAGAAAAATTAGAGCAATTACTCCTTGATGTTTGTCAAAGGGATGGCTCTTTTTTTTTTTTTGAGAAAGACTTTCCTGGATTATAATACTGGTGGGAAGCGTAAAAATTCTTACCTTTGCAACTACAAGTTACAAAAGAAAATTCTCTGAGAAAAGGGATTAGGTTTCTCTCTTTAGAAAGAAGACTCTCCCATGACAATTTCCCCATCTAAGTGTGAGTCCATTGAAGACTGAAATAATGCCTTAATCATTTTTGAAACTCTGGTGCCCAAGAGAGATTAGCATAAAGTGCCAGTAAGGATTTGTTGGCTAAATGGATACATTAATAGATAAGTGAATAGATGAGTAAAATAGCAAATGAGAACACATATTCTATCTATTGTTTGTAATACATGATTCAACATCTTATTTCATAGTTAAATTTTCTTCTATAGCTACGTTGTGGGTCTTGGAAAATTTTATACTTTTTCTTTATCCTCACTCAGAACAACATATCAAGTTCTTTGGTATGCATTGCATACTTGGGGCATTCTGTGTTTCTCTTTTGACTAGGAACTTTAAAATAGCTGACAATTCTAGTTATTAGTTTCACTAAGTATCAGGTCTAGCACATTGCCATGCCCATTTATTTAACAGAGATATATTAAACATCAACTTTATGCCACACACTGTTGTAGATTTTGGAGATAACATGAAGGGCTAAATAGACAAGGTCCCTGATCTCAAGAAAATGATAATTTAGTGTTGGCTAGCACACAATGAATAAACAAATAAAAGAAGAGGAAAATTTCACATCATTTGGTTTCTAGTCCTTGACTGATGAAGTTGCAAAATCAAGAATATGACTCTTCAGAACAATTCAGTCCCAGAGTATGAGAACCAGTCAGAAGATGTCATTACACCCAAAAAAGAGGTAGACAGATCCAAGATCTCTGAAACTGTAATTTTTTGGGGAACTTATAGAAGCATGGTTCTGGGTAGCAGCAGAACTACTATCTCTTAATGTGAATTAGAAGGAGCAGATAAAGTGGTCAGCGCAAAGGTGACTTCACCTAAGCTGGGATGACTTGGTTTATTTTAAATTAATATCAAAGTCTTCAAGCTCATTGATGGCCCTAATGGCAAAAGGATTCAATAGCAAAGATCCACATACCACTCTATTTTTTTAATAGCATTTTTGGGAAACTACAGAGAAAATCAACCAGGGTTCCTCAAGAGTAGTCATGGTGGTTATGCAACTCAAGATGGCTGAGGTAATGTCAAGCTGAATCCATACAATGACCAAGGCAAGTGCATGGCTGAGGGGAAGGGGAAGGATAAAACTTTGGAAGTGGGAAAGTAAAGGAATTTAAAGACAAAAAGTAGAAGCAGTAATTCATACAGATGTAGAAGCCACCAGCTACCATGGCAAAATGCAGGTGGGAATGAGGATGCTGAATCTAGACATAGGAGCTGAACGAAGGGGATGAAGGGCCCCTGGTGGGTCATAGACACAAAATGGGGATGGGGAGTAGGATAATCTGATGGTGAGAATTCCAAAAGAGATAAAATGTCTGAAGAAAAATTGTGAATGATTTTTGAGGAAGCAGAAATGAGAAGCAAGACACATTTTAATCATCTGTCCAGTAGTTTGTGTCCCTTGTAAGAAATAGTATGCTTAGGTAAAAATCTCCACTTAGCTTTAATAGAAGAGATACAAAACACATTTATAGAATGATGGAGGAAATAGAGAGTTTGCTAATATGAAAAACTATGAATTCTATAAGGCACATTGAAAGAATCCAGGAGTATTGGAGTATGAAGGATTGGGGTCGGCTTCATAGATGTTGGGCCTGGAGATGAATGTCCTGGGGATAGTGGGTTTCTAATGATGACCCAGGACAACAGAGATGGGAGATAAAATGGCTTCATTCTAACCATAGCTTCTGAAGAGGGGTGTTCATCAGCTTGAGTTAGAAGATTTGGGGAGACTGGGAAACAATCCAATTTTTATGTTCATAACTATAATTCTACATCTAATTTGAATTTATCTCTCGTTTTTTTTTTTTTTTTTTGAAAAGTAGAGTCTTTCTTCAGTTGATAGACTGATCATGCAGAAGGATAAAAAAAAAAAATGGATTCCAGTTCTGCTAACTGCATGCACTTAGTTATACCACTAAACTACTTCACCTGGAAAATGAGCAAGTTAGACTAAACAATCCAGATCCTACCTGTGAGAGGCAACTAAACTGAAAAACTTGTTACTGTGGGTTCTAAAGTAGATGCTTCTTTTTGAATACATGTATTTTTTTTTTTGAAAAGTGTATATGCATGATGAGTTCTGTTTCAATAATTACACTATTATTCCAAGTCTATAAAAACTAGTTATGGCGTCTGATGCTCCAAATTTTCTCTAGATCTTATGTGTTTTCATTTGGAAGGAGAGATATTAGTCATGACAAAATAATTATTGTGCAAAGTAAATGACAAATTGGAGGGCAAATAGTGACCATTTAACACACTTTATTATTATTATTGTTATCTTTTTTGTTGTTTTGGCACTGGAGATTAAATCCAGAGACTTTCTACCTTTGAGCTACACCCCCAACCTTTTTTATTATTTTTAATTTCAAAACAGAGTTTCACTAAGTTGCTGAGTCAAACCTGTGATCATCCTGTCTTATCCTCCCAAGTACTAGGATTACCAGCTCAAGACACCATACCCTGGCTCACTTTGCTTATTGTTAAATGTGAGAAGAGTTTCTTGATTCACAGAGTATTGAAAATATAGGGAATTTTTTCCTTGTGAAAATCTGAAACTACATTATTCATCACCAATTTTCTAAATTGGTGAAATTAAGATGATGGCATTTTTCCCTCCCTCTAACCACTTAACCATCTATTCATACTAATCCTGAGACATTGGAGATGATAGTGGTGAATGCTATCAAGGTTGAGAAGTTTTGAGAGGGAAAAAAATGTAGACAAAAAAGTGAGAATATAATTAGATCTTTTCTATTAAAGGAATAGCTTGACTTGGGCTTCATTTTGTAAAACTGCCATTGTGTAACTTTACATGTGTTCGTATTTTTGTAAAGATAACATTTCCTGAAAATTGTGAGTGTCAACCCCTCCTCTAGCATCTCCTTCCATCAAAGGCATATAGATTCTGAGGCTATGTTTCCACCAATAGGAGCGCAACACAGAAGCCCTCCCCCGGTCCAGCAAGTTTCCTCCATCTTGTTCTCACACACCAACTTTACTGGTGGTAGGATTCCTTTTTGCAAAAAGTAGAATTTGCCTTGCTGAGCTGCTTTCAAATACATGTCTTTTTTTACAGCTCCATAAAAATTTACGTCTGGCAAAAAATAAATAAATAAATAAGTAGGCTCATGCTCCCTTTAAAAAATAAGAGTCAAGCCATATCCTCTCTTTATATATTTACACATATTAGTTTTTCACCAGTATTTTGGTGTTTAAAATACCAAATAAATAGAAAGGTGTGTTCAGAGATTAATAACTTGATCAGTCTTAGTTACACAGTTAGAAGAACCATGCCCATTACCTATCTCCCTGATTGCCAGCTCTTCACAATTCACCCACATTCACTTAAAAGTCCTTTTCTTCCCTGCCACCCAAGCTGGACCTTCAGGGTGGGCTGCCTATCTTAAGGTACATGGTTGCTTTGGAACTAGAAAAAGCATAAACTTGTCTCTTGAAATCTATTTGCTACTCATGCTCTAAAGAAGAATCTGGGAGAAAGTCATCTTTGAAAAGAAATATGATGTGATATTAGATCAGGACACAGCCAGGCTGCATATGAATTTGTTCAACTATGCTAACTTATAAGCATAAAAATTCAAGATAAAGCTACTCATTTGCTCATCTGTTAATAAATACACATTTGGTGCTTACTATGGCTATTCATGTGAAAGATGGTAATGAGCAGCTGACACTTCCCTTGACTTCTTGGTTTGTGTTGGTTTGTGTGAACTTGTGAAGTTATAATTTAGTGCTAGAAGTTGTATTTGGGGGGGGGTGTTTGAATGTTTGAATGTGTGTGTGTGTGTGTGTGTGTGTGTGTGTGTGTGTGTGTGTGTGTATGAGATAGGTAATTGGTTTGAAAATTAAGAGAACTAGATTTTAGCTCTGCTACTAACTAGCCTTATAAGCTGGGGCTGCATAGATTCTCTTTCTAGACAGTCTTCTAAATTAATAGAATGAAGGGTTAGGACTAGATGATCTATAAGTCCCTTTAGAGTTTCCAAAGTTCATGAATCTCTCATTATTGGTATTTTCCAAGGACTCGCCTGAATGTATTACAGAGTAGGTACCACACTGTCCCTTTCTTCTCCTGCCCCTGTTATCAGTGAGCTCTTCCATATGCACTCAACAAGAAGCACAGGGAGGAGACCAAATAGTAGCCCAAAGCAGCCCCTCGCTGGGAGCACCAGTCTATGGGGCCTACAGCACAAGTCACATTTAAGCCCAACAAAGAAGAAACATGACTGTTCTCCTATGATGACACATTGACATGTGGATCCAGGAACAAAAGTCAGAGTCATTGTCAATATGGGTAAAATATTAATGAATGTAATTTTAGGAGTAATATTTTTAAGTGGTGTTATACCTATCAAGATTTTTCGATACCTAATAAAAAAATCTTTAAAAATAAAAATTAAAGAAGAGACATCAGAGAAGCTAACAAACAATATTAGGATAACATTATTTGGTTATATAAATCAATATTGTAATTTAATTTTTCTTTTTTAAACTTAGTTTAAAATTTAAAATTTACTTTGTGTGTATCTATGTGTGTGTGCACATGTGCACATACACACACAAGTACATGCTTTAGTTTTTAAAAACCTTCCTCAAAAAATTAAAATAGTAATAAACGTAGGGATGCCTTTGAATTCAGTAATGAATGTGGTCAAGGTGATAACCCCAAACTTGCCATGCAGTTCAAGATCAGATGTATCTTAAGATGCATAGAGACGACTGTGAGCCCTGCAAAATGGAGAAACTAGAATGGCAAGGAGAAAGAGTAAAACTAGAATGGCAAGGAGAAAGAGTAGAAAATCTCTAGATCTGAAGGAGGAACAGTTGATTTTCTTAAAACAACAACAAAAAAGACTAAATACTATTCACCATTAATACTGTTAGCCTATAGATAAGACTAAAGCTTATTTAGTCCCAAAGCTTCCTATGTAAATGGGTCTTTTTATAATGCAGATTCTAATTTAGAAGTTTAGAAGAGGATCTAAGGTTTCGCCTTCTGAACCACTACCATGTGACTAGAAAACTGCTAGCCTATGGGTAGCAAGAATCCTAGAGATCCTGTTTGCAGGCAGAATTGTTTAAGACACTTCATGCTTACTAGGAGTTTTTTTGTTTTGGTTTTAATTTATGTTTTGATCATTTCTTGCAGGACTTCACAAAAATTATGAAAGGAATGTTTTCTATCTGAGATGTTCTAGTCTATCATTTCTTCTCAAACCTTTCTCAGAGAAGAACTGTCTTTATCATCTTAGTTTCAATGTGAAAATTATGTCATAATAGTGCCTTAACCTCCTCCCCTCCTTTTCTACCAGGCTTATATATTCCAAGCTCTTTTCTTCCTTCCTTCCTTCCTTTTTCTTTCTTTTTTCAGTTCAGTACATTCCCAACTTCATATGGAGATATTTCTTGAATGTTTTTCTCCCAAATTGGTTGTTTCTTTTTTTTTTTTTAGCATTTATCTCTTGCCTGTTGTGGATACAGAACATTCCTCCATTGCAGACAGTCTCTGGTGAGCAGTAACACAAATGTGCATGCCTAAGCAGCCACCATTCAGAGACATAAACATAGGAAGATAGAGATTTTCATTTATTTTTAAGGGCATTGAGAAAATCCCAGCATGGAAGTGTGCTGTGGTAGCATTCCCCAGATGTTGAGAAGTCTGGCTTGGCTTTGGGGTGGCTGGTGAGTGGTTTCTTTTCTAATGCAATCATAGCACCTGAAGGGAATCTTGGGTCCCCAAGCATGAAAGATGCAAAGAAATGACGAATTGAAAGGCCCCTGTGGGTACTGACTGTGATTGTACTGGGGACATTCATTTCCTGCCTGCTGTCTGTGCTGAAATCCTAGTTAGGCAGAGCAGAAGTTAACTGCCTCAGGGAGAAGGTCCCCATGTTAATTGTCACATTGAAGTTCCCATCACATTAAAGTTTCTAGCTCAGGTTCATCCCAGCAGCTGGGCTCGGAAGAGCCATGGAATCTCCTGTCTGTGCATAATGACTCTTCTCTAGAGGAATTTTCCACTTCCATTGAGACTGAAATGGGAAAACATTTAACTTAAACTGTACTTTGAAAACCTCAGAGGTCCAGGAAGCCAAGAGAGATTGGGAAAGAGGAGAGAGAGAGAGAGAGAGAGAGAGAG
>PVLC010006070.1:28573-71906 GCA_004027655.1 Graphiurus murinus | reverse complement strand
GGTCACCGGGGCGCAGGGGGCCGGATGCTGTTTCAGGGCCTGGCTCCTCGGCGGCGCAGCTCGGGGCGCGGGGCACCGGGGCGCAGGGGGCCGGATGCTGTTTCAGGGCCTGGTTTCTCGGCGGTGCAGCTCGGGGCGCGGGGCACCGGTGCACCTTCCCTGTTCTTAAGTTTATGTCTTTGCTGCTCTTATAAACTTTCTCTCAATTTATAGGTTTCTTATTTACAATTACTCTAGGGCTTCTTCTGCCCACTCTAATGTTGGTGGATTTCAGGTATTGACTTCTAGGGTCTATTTGTTGCTTCTGTTATGGGGATTTGTCTCAGAGGTGTGAGTAGGACAGTTGGTAGTCTCTGTGTTTTTAGGTCTTGATGTAGGATGTGTTGAGCTATTCCTTCTGTCAGCAGAGGTGAATTTATCCTTAGGGTTTAGCAGTCCTTTCTGGTGGTTCACTTCTCTGGTCCAATCTCTGCAGTAGGGATTTAGAGGAGTCTGCTGGTATATACAAGAACAGCTGTGTTCAGTGGTAAAGGTTGCATGAGGGGGGAAGAAGCCGAAGTGATGAATGCAAAAATAGGGTAATGTAGAAGGTATGGTCCAGTGGAGTAAGAGTTTGAGTGTATTGAGGTGATATGTGGTAAAGATTAGAGATAGTGAATATGTCTCGGGATTCTAGTAGTCAATGTAAAATATTTAGGTGTAGTGGTATGAAATGGTCTTGATATGAGACAGGGAAAAAGCAAAAAGGAAAGAGTTAAAGAAGTGTTGAGGAGAAGAATATAGATAGGAGTGAGGGAGGGAAGCTTATAAAAGGGATGAAAAAGAGAGTCAACAACTGAGCAAAAAATAACAAAGCAACCAATTATCCAAACAAACAGACATAAAACAAAACAATACAAAATGAAAACAGTAAAAAAAAATTTAAAAAATTTTTTTAAAAAGAAACAAAAACAAAACCCTGCAAGTATGTAGGTACAGAGCCGAGTTGGCCTTTGCAGTCCTTTTGGATCTGCATGGATATTTTCTGCTCACCATATTAGATTTTCTAGCATGTCTCAGTCATTCTTATTTTCTTTCTGCATCAGTGCTGGGACAGAGTTCTGCTCACACCTCTCCTGCTGCAAGCTTGTGTCTCTGAGTTTTCCACAGGGCTTGTCCTTGTGCCACTGTTGTCTATGTAGGCAGTGGGCATCACTGGATCTGGACCCAGTGTAAGCCCAAGGCTCCCGATTTCCACAGGCCCTGTCTGCATCTCTCTCTCTCTGCCTTTGCTTTTGGCAGGAGTGCAGTCTAGCTTCTGGGCATTTTCCAGAGTACCTGTAAAGTCTCTATGCCCGGTGTGCTCTGGGTCCCAACTGCTGGAAGGGCAGGAGACTGTGTCTATCATTTATCACAGGGGCACCTCTGGCCACGCAGTTAACTTACAATTGAGTGCTGCTCTGGATCTGCAGGGAGAGGTGAGTTGGGGTGTCCCTGCTTCAGGCTTAAGCTGGTCATCCCAGGTGTTCCTGTCACTGTTGATTGTGCAGGGATATGCCACCTGATTAGGGCGCAGAGTTCTGGAGCAACATCTGGTCACTGGGTATGCAGGAAATCATTGGATGTTTCAGTGCTAGTAGACCCAGCTCCTGGCGGCTGGCTCAATGGTGTACCGCTGCCATGTACGTGGGCTCTTTCACTCTCCCTGGCCTGCTTTCTGGGTTCTGTTCAGCTGTACTTCAATTTTGGTTACTTTCTTCAATTTCTGTTACTTTCTTCACTTTTTTGCTACTTTTTTTCTTCTGTCAAGAAGCTGCTTTTAAGGTAGTTTTGATTCGAGCTCTACAGTGCCTGAGGAGAGGTGTTTCACTCAGTTGCCATCTTGAGCTCCTCCCCCTCTTGTGTTCATAGAGGTACATTTCTATGAAAATTTCCTAATTTGTCTTCTTGAAAACTACAAACTATTTTATTTATTATCAAATATATTTTAATCAATAGATAAATATTAACTACATATGTATGTACATCTATAGTGGGTATTGAATTCAGGACCTTGCACATGCTAAGCAAGTGCTCTATCACTGAGCTGCATCTACAGTCCTTCATATACATTTTTAAAATTCTTCCTCAATAATTCCATGAAGTAGATGAGGCAAATAACACTAGCTCCATTTTGCAGATAAGAATACGGAGGTTTTGAAGTTTCAATCATTCACCCAGTGTCACAGCAAAACATGATGGAGTGTAGAATGGAATATGTCTTCAGCTGTCTCCACTGCTTATGGAGTGGCGTGTGGGTTGGTTCAGGTGTGGAAAGAATAGATGTGATGGTGATTCGTCTTCATAGTTGAAGATGCTCGTGCTGATGGCCTTTGTGATAGTGATATGCTCTGTGATAAGAGAGGAAGGGATGGAGGTAAAGAAGGAGAGAGAATGAAATAAAAAGTAGTAAATGTCTAGTTCCCACAGTACATGGGGAAATGATGCCTATTTAGTTAGTATTTAGCTGTGTTGGTTGTAAGATGTTTTCCTGTTTGGGGCTCACTTGTCTACCTTCCAGATCACGTGACACTCTTGTTTAGAAAAGAGATACCACATCGTAGACAATGAAAATTTTCATCCATGGAGTGGGACTCGAAGGCAAACACACCAAGTGCTGTGTGCATGTATGTTTCTATCACTCTGAACCTCATTATGATGTATAATTACAATGCACCAATAAAAGTCTATTAAATTTTGTTTCATCCAACTCATCATTGACTTATGTAGACTGAGGTATTTTTATACTTTTATTGGTCACTATAGTCTCACATCATAATGTGGTTCATTGTGGTAGTGATATACATACACACAACACTTGCTAGACTAAGCTATTTTTGGAAAACATCATTATAAGCATGGCCTTTGAGGGTGTGATACCAGCTGAAACTAAATGAAGATGGAGAATACCAGTACTTGTAGCATTAGATTTGATTAAAGCTGCATATATTAGTATAGGATAGTAAAGGTTTATTATTATGATTTTTTTTACTAAGAAATCTTTTATGTATGCCTGACTCTTAAGTAGTAAATATCCCCTATACTATATTATATCTAGAAATATCTGTATGGGATGTTACACATAGAAAGTACAAGATTACTTCTTGATTTTATGCTGTAGAATTTTAATGATAGTCACAGACTGAATGTGTCTCAATGGGCTAGAGTAATTTATAATTACCTTTTAATAATGTCTTGAGAGGCAAATAAATCAATAGAAGGTAAAACCCCCTCTATAAATTTGAGCCTTGCCTTGAGTGAGCAGACCAACCTAACTGCCTGGCAGAGCTCTTTCATCAGAGGTCATGAACTGAAGGAATAGCAAATATTTTAAGATACAGATACAAAAATATTGATACCTACTCAATTTCCCGAATTATGACAAGAATTGTTTGAAAGGTTCTTCCCATTCCAATATGTTTATAGCTACGACTTGCTTGCAAGACCAACTCCAGCAGAGTCAGAGCATTTAAATAGCACACACTTCAGTTGTTGACAGAAGTGATAAAGTCATAATGCTATTTTTAGTTATGCAGACATTTTGGGGAATCATTTGAAAGGGAGGATACTGGAGGATAAATGTTCTGGAAATGGCAAAATGTTTTCAATATATTTATCAAAATATAAATCCCACTAATTATGTACTTGTATTACACTCTGAGGGGAGAAAGAGAGGGAGAGGGAGAGGGAGAGGGAGAGGGAGAGGAAGAGAGAGAGAGAGAGAGCAAGAGCGAGAGCGAGAGCGAGAGAGAGAGCGAGAGAGAGAGAGAAAGAGAGAGATTATTCTCTAATATGCTTTTTGGGTTCCCAAGTTCCCAAGTACCTGTCACATACTAAATGGATAGTCCAACTGTTCAGAAGTGAATGGAGCCAGGCATGGTGGTGCTCACCTGTAATCACAGTACTTGGGTGGCTGAGACAGGAGGATAACAGGTTCATGGCCAGCCTCAGCAACTTAGTGGGGCCATCAGCAACTTAGGGAGACCCTGTTTCAAAATAAAAAATAAAAAATAGGGCTGAGGGTGAAGCTCAGAGGTAGAATGCCTCTGGATTCCATCCCCAGTGCCTAAAAGTAAAGCAAGCTTATCAATTTGAAGCCGGTTTAAATGAAGGAGTTTTTAGAATAACCCCCCAAAAAAGAAAGGATAATGTATGATATAGATTCTAATGGTCCAAATGTCATGACAATCATTAAGCAACATATTTAGTTAATAAACAAAACCAACTCACCCTGTGAGTTAACTTTGGGGTATAGTGTTATATACATATACATATAGAGAGATATATTTATATCCCACATAGTAAGAAAGAAGACACTACGTTTGCTTTTGATGAAGTTAACACTGTCAGACTATTTCTAGGGCCAAGTGTTAAAAAATGTTGATAGGTTACTAGGTTCACTTGCCATTAAATATGGCTAAGTATATTTACAATATATAGAAAATGTTCAATTAAGGCACGATTGGAGAAAATCTACCTGCCCAGTCAACTGCTCGTGGGATGTGGATCAAAGGCAAGCAGAGGAAGAGACAAAAGTTCCTTTCAGTTCAGAAGATTAAAAAAAAAATTTTTTTTAATTTGATTGAATTTACATTGCTTTAAAATGAAAAAATATATTCTTTATTTTTATAATTTGCCTAAAGAAAAAGAAAAAAAATCTAATATTGTCTAAGATTTAATAGGTATATAGATTTTTTAAAAGTCATAATTAATAATAACTTTTCTGGTAATATCTTTAGTTGAAGTTTCAAATGTGATTTACATGGAACAAATCAGTTTTGAGTTCTAACATACATTTCAATCCGAAGCAGTGTTTAGAATTCAACTAAAAGCCAAGCATAGTGGTGCACGCTTGTAATCCCAGCATTTGGGAGGCTGAGACTGGAGGATACGGGTTCGTGGCCAACCTCAGCTACCTAGTGAGGCATTCTGCAACTTAGTGAGATCCTGTTTCAATATAAAGAAAAAAAAAATAGGTCTGGGGGTACAGCTCGGAGGTAGAATGCCCCTGTGTTCAATCCCCAGTACCACAAAAAAAAAAAAAAAGAATTCAACTATAAATATATCAGCAAAAGAGTTTATTTAATTGAGAGCAGCATCTGAATTTCTAAATAAGTTTTCCTTTACAGAAGAAAAATAGTACCAAATTTTATTTTAAAATGTATTATCTAGGTCTTTGATTTAACAATTGTTTTGTTTTCTTTTGCTCTGATCAAATAAATAATTTTATTTCAATTCTTTATGTTAGTGATTAACACCTGAGTCCCTCCCAAATCCATCCTGTTAAGGGGATTCTTAGTTGAAGTTATATAAACTCAGTCAGTTAACTAAATATATTTTCCACTCCCTAGCCTTTGAGTATATAGTAAAGCAACTGACATTTACGTTTTCTTTTGTCTTTTGAGGGAATCAGTTGAATAATATGTGTTTAACTGGAGATTGGAGGGAAAGGGTTCTTATTTATAACTGTTGTGCACTAAAATCTCTTCTTTTTGTGTGGACAAAGATATAGGTTACGTAAATGCCAACATGAAAATAATTTGAAGTTTTATTTTCAAATGTTGATGTATGGAGATTGGGGCTGTCATTGTGCTGATAAGAAAATGAATGAAGGATTTCCCATGACAGATGAAAATCTTGAGTAAGACCTTGAATTTCTGATTTTTTCAATTATGCACATTAGCATCCAGTACATAGAGGTTGGCCAGGCTATTCTCAAAAAATGGATACTGTCCTCCTTTTCCAATAAAATGTCCAATGGAAGATTATGTACTGCATCCCAGAAGAATCAAATACCAGTGTCCATTTGGGCTTGTATAAAATGAAGCCAATAAACTAGAAAAAAAGAACTCCACACTTGCTTTCGAAGCAGTATCTCTAGTGTTTTACCATTATTTGAAACATTTAAAATTTTTGTCTCATATTTAAATTACAGATGGGCCATTGAGTCATTTTCTATATAGTACATTTAAACTATTAAGGTTTATAAATTATGCCACTGTTTGTAAATTATCCATGTTCCACATGAACTAGGGACAAACAGCCATATGTGTGTAGAATTTAGAGGAGAGAAGTTCTCATCTTTTATTGCAAAGACTATTGCTTCTGCCTTCATTCAATTGATTTAATATTTCAAAAACGGACTATTTTTCCTGTATGTGATTTTCCTGACTGTTTTGTACATTTAGCAAGCAAATATTAATAGTTTAAATTAAGATTTAATATCAGATCTGAATGTAAATTTTCCAAGAAAAATAAAATTATTATATTTTAAAAACACTTGAGAAATGATAACCAGAAGAGTGAAAACACATTTTTCAATAAATATAATTTTTGGAATTAAAAATTTTTAAGTCAGTAGAATAGCATGGGTAAATTTGTTTATTGACCTATAACATTAAGGAATAACACTATAGAATTACAAAATTATATTACAGAACAACACTCTCATTTCTAGGTTTAAAAAGCAAAAAAACAAAACCTAAATTTACATACTTTTCTGAAATTTTAGTTCAAATGACCAGGAGTTATCTATTCATTTATTCAACATTATTAGAGAACCTACTATATGTTGAATATGGTAGAATATCATAGAAGATTCAAAGTTTATAAAGATATAGACCATACTTGATGCTCATAAGAAATGTATAGAGTAGTAGAGTAGGAAAATGTGCAGAAATAATGAAACTAGGAAGAGATTTATATCATAAGGATGATACAGATAAAAGGAATTCTAGGATTTGACAGAGCAATGATTAGAAGTCTGGTGCCCTCCCCCCGCCCTCCGCCCCAATTTAGATTTATCTCTACTCCCTACTAGGGAATAAGCTTGGTGAAAGCAGTCACTCCCTGGTTCACTCTCACCTTCCAACACCTGATAATGTGCTTAGTAAATGAAGGAGAAATGTTCTTCCCACAGTATAATACTGCCTCTTAAAAGTAGCAAAGGTGTATCTTTCTCCCAACAAGCATTCATTCTCCTCATAATGATGAGAAGATCTGTTATTCATTGACTATCCTGTGTTTAAAACCATTCTGTTGATGTGCCAGAGTAGAACATTCCTATTTTACCATATTTAAGCAATAAGGCAAAAATGCTCTCATATTTATCTTTCTGCTTAAGGTGTGCATTTTGCAAATCATTCATTCTAAAGTATAGAGTTAAAAACATGGATGTAACCAGTCTCGTTTCTAACATACTCCTAGCACACACGACATATGTATTATGTAACTTGGAAGATGGTATATTTTTTATAATAACACACAAAAAAGAGAAATTTGGCCACTTTCCATTGTGAAATGTTTAGCTTCTGGAATATAGGTTGCCATTTAAATCTTCAAGTCCACTCACAACTAAAGGACTTGAGAAGATTTCCAATGAGAAAAGTGGACATTGTTATAGGAACAGCTAAGAAATCCCAATGCTTTTAATCATGATCTGTTTTCAAGAAGAAGAAAAGAATAAAATGTCATCTGTAGGTCATGTATTTCAGTGAAAAGGACTGGGATGATTTAAAAAAGTGTGAAAACCTGTTTGAGTCTCCATATGTAAAACAAAACAAGTAACAGAAAGATTAATCTCATTAATTTTAGGCATAGGTTCTTGCTCTAGCCAGAATTATTCAGATAGTTTTTTTTAAATTTCTTCCTTCTTATTTTATAAATATAATATGCTTTTAAAATTTGTTTAGAAATGTGTATGAAAGTCATTCACTTAATATGTCTATTCGTATTAAAGAATATAGTGTTCTTCATATTCAGAAAAATAGATCAAATAGGACAATATTAAAAGTTAGTAAAATTGATAGTTCTATAGCACATTATTTGCATAAAAAAGAAAAATATGCTAAATTTTGCTTGGCTGATATTCAATAATCAGAGACCAAGTTAAAGTTTGAGAGACATTAGCTAGAGTTCATCTCTGAACTCTAAAATATGGAATATCATATAATGTATTATACTCCAATTAGAATTCTGGTCATATCTAATATGTAGATCACTTTATAGAAAATAAAAAAATAAATTTTCTTGCCTTTACCTAGAAAGGGAGAGACCCTTAATTTAAATTTAGAGAAGGGTTAATTTGGATAATTATAGATATCATTGGTGTTCATATTTTGTGGCTTGCTTGAATAGCATGAGAACATGTGGGTTTCAGTATGGAAATTTCATATCCAACTATCCCTAGAGAATGTAACAGAAAGCATAGGAAAGTATATATTTAAAATTGAGAATAAAGATAGTATAGCATTTTATTTTGAGAAATTGACATTTTAAAATTGTTTAAAGATGCCATATCATGAAACGCACTCCAGATCTTTCAGGCACTTTCATTGTTTAAGTAAACAGATTAAATCTGGAAAATCTATAATTGCATATGGCCATCAGAGGAGTAGTCCTGTATCACAAATCATACCCAGAATTTGAGTCACCGTGTACTTTAGAGTATCCTAATGATAATCATAAGATTTTCTCAAAATAACATCAGACTTAGTTAATTACAAATTATAGTTGCAGCATGGAAAGAAGTTATAAAGTCTCCCAACACTGGCAAAAACCGTGAAAAAAAGAAAGGGAAAGAGAAAAAAAGAAATGGTAACCAAGATAATGCTGAAGTAAATGTCCACAGTTGTGGGGTTAAATGTTTTAAGTTATGCTGATTTGATTTATTATGCTGATTTGTAGCTCACTGTTCAGACTATGCAGCCTGGGAACTCTGCAATAAGTAAAAATTATGTGACAAAAATATAAATTTTCTAACCTAATACTGTAGAGAGAACTGTTGGACATTTTATAATTTTGAAAGGAACAGGCCACAGAATCCATCTCCTGGTTACGAAACAAAAGGCTAGCGAATGTACCTTTGCATGGCTGGCTTTGAAGTTCCTCCTTATAAATGGGCAATGCATTTTGCATTTTTTGGTCGTTTTCCCCAAGTGCCTTTCAGTTGTAACAATCTGAGTTCAGTTGCCTAAGAAAGAGGCTCTTCTTTCTCATTCGTCACATCTAAAAGGTTAGAGAGTATGTTTAAACAGATATATTTTCTTTTCGTCTAACCTTGTCTGGAAGATATAGGAAAACTAATTTGCCTTATTTACATATGGCACAATCTATCCAGTATTCAAGGGTTTGTCAGAAACAGGAACCTTGTGCATTTCCATGGTAACCGATGGCATGCTGACAGTATCTGGCTTGTTGCAGCTTCGTCTAGGCAGGCCGGCAATTAATCAGCCATCTACATGCACAAAATTCTTTGTGAGTGAATGGCAGCGCGCCTCTGTAGTGCTGTCTGTGCTTTTACAATTTTGTATTCCTGCCGGGCAAAGTACTTTTTTGTCTCTTCTATTCATTTTCCATAGCTCCCCAAAATGTGCAAGAAAAGAGTCTGAGGGGGTGAGGGGAGGGGGAAAATATCTACCTGTAATTTCAAAATGACATTATTTCTTCCCAGCATCAAACATGCCAGAGTGTGTTTCTTCCTTTTATTCTGTGCTTCATAGTGGGTTTGTCTTGTATTTTTTTCTGGGTTCTCCTGGGGCTGTGCTCGATGGTCCCTTAGTCTGTGTTTCAGGGTCCTTTATTGTTGGTGCAAGTCTATCGAAGCAGATCTGCGCATCAATTATGGCCAGGCCCGTGTCATGCGGTGGGAGTCCTTTTACTCCCTTATCTGGTTCTGTCTTCTCAGCTACACAGAACAGATATTATTCCCATTTTGCAGACTGAGATGCAAAGAAGTTAAATGATCTGTTGGTTTTGCAGGGCAAGCTCAGGTTGAAGGGTCCAGGGCTTTTGCTGCTGGGTCAACACAGATGCTTGCAATGATGTTTTACGGTGTAGGAATCACAATTGCTTCCCTTCAATATTCTGGAGTTTTCTTCCTCATAATATCATTAAGGAAGAATTGCTTATTTATCCACTCAGAACCTTACATTGTGTAAAATCTGAACAAGAGCATGAGGAAGATTTGAGCCTTAGGCAATCAGTAGAAAACTGTTTGGACATTACCTATGGCTGATTGTGTCATGTCTAGGGAAGCCACTTAGCTTCTTTCTCTGTGAAATGAGAAGATTGAATTTCACTATCGTAGAGGATCCTGCAGCACAGAGATTTCATGATTCTCTATGTTTTTTAAAACATTACTTTGGATAGTGAAAATTAATTTGGGTAGGTAAAAAATAATATCCAGATTCTTCATTCTTTTGTCCTTGAAAGATGACAGAATGATTTGCATTGCATTGAATAAATTTCTGTTTTGAAAAAGAAAAAAAAAACTATTTATTTGACATCTGGGTGGTTGACAAATCTCAGAAGGTCAAAGCTCACTGAAGTGAGATTTGGACATTAGCATTTCCATCACACACAGCAGAAATTTAGTTGTCTTTGAACTTAGGGTCAAGTGAAAGAAAACGAAATATATTGGGGTTTAGTATATTAAGTTTATGGAAAGTTACATGCATTGGAAGACAAGTTTTTATTGGGTAAGTTTTGATGTTAAAAAAAAAACTAGCAACAGAAGTGTTTATTTATAAAGTAGTAGGAATAACAGTGAAAATGTATGTAATTTGGAGTATTCTTTCATAAATCTAGTCATTTTATTAGTTTAAGACTGTAAATATACTTGTAATAATATGTATTATATAGCTATCTTCTTAATGATTTTGTCACTTTTTATTAAATTTATTTATTTAAGGAAGAATTACTTATTTCTCATGTAATTTTGCTTTAAAGTTAAATTTTCCTTTAAAGTTGTTTTACTAAAATGAGACCTTGCTGGGCATGGTGGCACACACTTGTAATCCCAGTACTTGAGAGGGTGAGACAGGAGGCAGGTTCACGGCCAGCCTCAGCTACTTAGTGAGGCCCTCCAAAACTTAGTGAGACCCTGTTTCCAAATAAAGAATAAAAAATAGGGCTGGGAGTGTAGCTCAGAGGTAGAATCCCTCTGGGTTCAATCTCTAGTATGGCAAAAAGAAAGGCTAGGCTTTCTTGCTAGGCTTGCACATGCCTATAATCCCAGTACTTGGGAGGCTGATACAGGAGAGTCATAGGATTGAAGCCAGCTTCCACAACTTAGCGAAACCCTCAACAACTTAGTAAGGCACTGTTTAAAAAATAAAAGGGGGGGGGGCTGGGGGTGTAGCTTGGAGGTAGAATGCCTCTGAGCTACCAAAAATCAATCTCTACTACCAAAAAGAAAAAAATAAGACCTCAGTTTGAAAATAAATTTCAATAATATAAAAATAGAGGTGCTTTTTCATACAAATATTGTCACACTTCAATTCTGTTTCGCTTGTTTTATGAATGATAAATTCTCTAATATAACTTTTCTCCAATTTTGTCTTCCTGTTAAAAACAAAAGGTGAAGATAAGCAAAATACTCCTGTTTTCTTATAACCAATGATTGTCCACCCATGTGTAAGTTGTATGAAAACAAGGGCCCCATTTATTCTTCAACATTCAGTTCCTCATACCTGTTTGGGTGCTAACTCTAATATACTAAATAATGTCCCACGTAACATTTTAACCCATTTTTATACATCCTATTTCCTCTAGAGTTCCATTAAATTTGTCAGTAGTATACTAGAGTAGAATATTGTTTTTACAGTTAAGTCCTTTTTTTTTTCCTCCCAGTGTTTTTCAGGTATTTTGTTTAAACAAGAAGGGTATCTGCTTTTAATTCATCATAACTCACACTATTTTGTTTTGTTTTTTGTGGTACTGGGGATTGAACTCAAGGGCATTCTACCTCCAAGCTACACCCCCAGCCCTATTTTTTATTCTTTATTTTGAAACAGGGTCTCACTAAGTTGAGGAGTGCCTCACTAGCTAGCTGAAGCTGCCCATGAACCCAGATCCTCCTGTCTCAACCTCCCAAGTTCTGGAATTACAAGCATGCACCATCACGCCCGGCTCCACTTCTTGTACATATATTTTTGTAGGCTAAAAAAACCCACACATCATAATATTTACCATCTTAATCACTTTTAAGTGTACAATCCACTACTGCTAAGTATATTTATGTTGTTGTAAAAGAGATCTCCAGAAGTCTTTATTTTGCAAAATTGAAACTACTCATTATAGTAATGAACCCCATGAGGGACTCTATGACTGGAGTGTCTGATCACAGGTCTGTTTTAAAGGGAAGCCAATCTCAAATTCTATGTAAAATTTTCTAAGTTTATTTTTATTATTTTATTATTTTTATTGGTGTATTTTAATCATACATCTTTGTGAGGTACAAGCTGTTAGGGGCATACATCTCTCATTTAACCCTTCCCCAATTTCTGCCCCATTCCTTCCCCCTCTCTCCTTCTCATGTTCAGTTTAGTGATTGACTTTGTTTTATTATTATTATATTATTGTTGTTGTTGTTGTTATTGGTGCATTGTAATCATACATCTTTGTTAGGTATAAACTGGTAAAGGCATACATGCACACATCTCTCATTTAACCCTTCCCCAATTCTAGCTCCATTCCCTCCCCTTCCCTTCTCCTCAAGTTCAGTTTAGTGATTGACTTTGAAATGTTTGTGAAAGTACACTAGGGTGTTCTCCCCTCCTCATCACCTTCAGTTAAGTCACCTTCTTTGTTCATCTAAGGTTTCTCCTTCTTAGTCCAGAGTCCCTCTTATGACCCACTTTCTCCCTAGCTTCTGCATATTAGGGAAAGCATATGATTTTTTGCTTTTTGTGACTGACTAATCTCACTTAACATGTTTTCCATTCCATACATTTCCCTGCACATGACATTGACTCTGTTCTTCTTTATGACTGAGTAAAATTCCATTGTGTACATATCCCATAGTTTTGTAATCCATTCATCTGTTGATAGACGTCTTGGCTGCTTCCATAGTTTGGCAATTGTGAATTGTGTAGCTATAAACATAGATACACATGCGTTGGTCTGATAGTTTTGTTTACATTTTTTTGGGTAGATACCTAGAAGTGGTATTGCTGGATCATATGGTAGGTTCATTCCCATTCATCTGAGGATCCTCCATACTGTTTTCCAAAGTGATTGCACTAATCTGCAATCCCACCAGCACTGTATTAGGGTTCCCACTTCCCCACACCCTCACCAGTATTTGTTGTTGTTTGTGTTTTTGATGATTTGATTGGAGTTAGGTAAATCTCAAGGTAGTTTTGATTTGCATCTCTCTGATTGCTAATGATGTTGAACATTTCCTCATACCTTTATTGGCCATTTTTATTTCTTCTTTTGTGAAGTGTCTATTTAGATCGTTTGCCCATTAAAATTTTCTAAGTTTTAATATTAGGTTTTATTAAAAAAAGCTTTATTAATAGAATTCACATACCACAAATTTACTCACTTAATGTATACATTTAATGCTTTTCAGTATTCTCACAATATTGTATGTTCATTCCCTCTACTGGTTTCAAAACATTTTCATCAACCCCAAAGGAGAACTCTGCCCACTAAGCAGCGACCCCTCATTTTTCTCTCTTCCTTGTCCTGGCATCCACTATTTTACTTCCTTTGCTATGAATTTGACTACTTTTTAAAATGTCTTGGTACTGGGGATTGAACATAGGAGCATTCTACTTCTAAGGTATCTTATTTTTATTTTGAAATAGGATCTCTCTAAGTTGCCGAGGGCCTAAGTTGCTGAGGCTGACTTCTAACCTGTGATTCTCCTGTCTCAGCCTCCCGAGTACTAGGATTATAAGTATGTGCCACCACATCTGACTTGACTACTTGAGATAGGCTTGTCTACCTCATTTTTTTTGCATTTTGAGTACATAAATTATACATTTTATGTCATCCTAACAAAAACTATGAATTAAATACCATTGTTTTTATCTTGTAGTCTAGGAAATAGAAAAAGTGAGGTAGCTATAAAGTTATATCTGAAAGTGATCCATTACTGTGTTCAAATTTGTTATATTCGAATTAAGTACTAAAGAGAATGACTGCTACCATAGAGGTTTTTCTATAAATTGGATTATTGTTAGATGGTGGTGGTATTAGTGGATTCCCAAACAATAAATTAATGGAAGTAAAAAAAATACTTGTTGAATGATTAGGTGAAAGGTGTGATGGAATCCCTCCTTAAATAAAAGAAGCCCAAGCTGTTCCAAAGCCAGCACTCCACAAGGACCAACCATGCTTAGATTGAGTGCCAAGATCTTAAAACCCAATGGGAGAAGCCTGAGGAGTCCCAGTCTGGCATCTGCAGGTGTGGCTGGAGCTGGAGATGAAATGGACCTCCAGGCACAGCTGCAAAACTCAGCATCATCAGGGCCAAAGAATCTGAAGTTGTTGGTGGTCAGAAAGCTAACATAATTTTTGTTCAAGTTCCTCAACTGAAATCTTTCCAAAAAACCCAAGTCTGGCTAGTATGTGAATTGCAGAAAAAGCTCAAGGGGAATCATTTAGTCTTTATTGCTCAGAAGAGAATTCAGCTTAAACCAACTTGAAAAGTCCTTGTGAAAAATAAGCAAAAGCTTCTCAGGAGCTGCATTCTGATATCTCTATACAATGTGATCCTCGACTTGGTCTTCCTGAGTGAAATTAGGGGCAAGAGGATCCTGCCAAACTGCATGCCAACCACCTCAGAAAGTTTATTTGGACAAAGTACATTAGAACAACATGGAACAAGAGGTTGAAACTTTCCCCACCCCCCCTTGGTATCTATAAGATGTTCATAGGCAAGGATATTTAATTTTGAATTCTCAGTTTCCACTGTAAACAAAAATTATTTTAAAAGTATCATTCACAGTAATGACAACAACAAAAGAAGCCCCTAAAATGATATGAAGGAGAAGTATAAGTGAGAAGAATTTTGAAGCAGAGCATGCTCTGTGTAGAAACGAGTTCATCTAGATTTTTTTATCAATAGTAAAAAATTACAAAGAAAACAGAGTGTGAAGCCGGGCATGGTGGTGCATGCTTCTAATCCCAGCATTTGGGAGGCTACTGGGGATGTAGCTCGGAGGTAGAATGCCCCTGGGTTTAATCCTCAGTACTGAAAAAAAAAATTGGTAGAAGTGGCTGTTGATAATGTTTTTATGATAATGTTTTATCACTGTAGCTATTCTTATTAACTGATAGCCTTTAATTTATTGCAAAGTTAAGTATAGGCAGAAAATGCAAGATTTGTAGAACTTAATGATATATATTAGGTCGAACTATTTGGAATCATGATTTTCAACCTACAAAAATGGCAACTTTATATGATTTAACCTAGCACTTATGAAAATATCCTAACATAACTAGAGCATGACATATTGGTTTACTTTTGGAATCATCAGAACTCAATACAAAGTCCACTTTCCTTAGCTCCTTCATGAATCTACACTTCAAGGCCCATAGGAATCATTGCTGGCTGTGTTGTCTTCAGTCTCACACTCAAGGCCTGACATAGAAAGAGTCCACTGGATAGTGACATGTGAGACAGCATGGTTAATGGTGTCTGAACTTGCATTAGATGTGAATCCCACCTTAGGCGGATTATTTTTCCTCACTGAGCCTCTGTTTCCTCATCTAGTAAGAGCTATTTCAAAGAATAATGAGGATTAATTATTATATTAAATATAGAATACCTCACTCAGTTGTGGGAGAGGAGGGTAGAAAGTGGAGAATGTTCCTAGGGAATGAAAATATACCCATTTTCTCTCCTGAAGTATTTCCCCACTTTTACTCCTTTCCCTTTACATATCTCCCTGATCCCTGGGGGCTCCTAATCCTGTATAGAGCAGAATTCATCTTATCTCCCACTTGGCCCTTTATTTTTTTCCTGAAGTCCAAGCAACAAGGTGATTGGAAGGAGCATTGAGTGGGCTCCACAACCTAGGGATAGGTCCCAACACCAATAGTCATTAATTATAAAATTGGCCTGTCCTTACCCCTTTGAAAAGTTCCTGTGATGGTTCCCAAATTCCTGCTTTTACTAGTCTAAAATGAAATGAAGAAAATAAAGACAATCCTTTACATAGCTATAACATATATATATATATATATATATATATATGTATCTCTATCTATATCTATGATCATTAAGTCATAACTATCATTGCTCGAGAAAGGCTGTCCTTGATACCATGATGATGATGTGTTCCTCCTTTTTTAATATCTTTACATTTATGAAATCACAAGTAAATAGATGATAGGTTTTATGTGACACCCTCACTTGGCCACTTGGCCAAATAAAAACCTGTCAAATTCTCTCTCTTTCCTCATAAAACTTGTACTTTGTAAAAGCCGGAAGTCTGGACTTTCTGGATCCATTAATTTGAAGGATTTTTCTCAACCTGACATTCTGTTATTCTAATAAGAATTCACCTAAACTGGGGATCCTTAGTGGTTCAAGGATTAAAGCTCTTTCAGAGTCTCAGCGAAATCTGCAATTGTTTAGGTTTTGTCCACAATCTTTTTTTTTTCTTTACTAATACCACAGCATGGAAAACTTATAAGAAAGATAAACTTTCTTTTTCCAAGTTGAGTTCTTTGCACATCTTAGTAAGTATGAGAAAAATGTGTTAGGTTAGAGAGGGGAGCACATTGCCTAGAAATGTATAAATAGGAAAAAAAATGCATCATCATTATTATATTTCTATATTTCTTTACACAATGCATACTAGCAAGGAGAGTTCTTTCATGGCACTTATAATAACCAGAATCATATCTTTAGTAGCTGCATGGTTATGGAGTTAATTTCTGTCTTCTTTGATAGATTTTAAGCTCCTGGGGGGCAAGGATGTTGTTGGCTCACTCACTCTTGGTAGCTGGCACATTATTCATGCTCCATAAATATGGACAAAGTGCTGAGTCCGGAAGAGAGGGAAGATCTCAAGTTCTATAGTGATATCATGGAAAACTTTTCTGGAGAAATATAAGGCAAGATATCCTTAAATAGAGGCCAATATTTTGGCATACAGGTATAAAAGATTACATACTACTCACTATAATTATTAAATTGAGAACATTTTCTTGTATTTTAATTCTTTGAAAGTTAATATTTGCTGTATTAGAGGACAGTGTTCAAATAGTATCTTTAAAAATCAGAATGAATCAGTTCTGCTTAGGAAAAGCCAGCCTAGGGAAAGGGGAGTTCTAGCCATGAGAAAGGTAGCACACAGGAAAGACTGGGAAATCTTTGTGCTAAAGTGTGGAAAGAGTTAAACATTATTCCAAGAGTGTTCGCTGGAGAGACCAGTGGGCCCAAACTCATTGTGATGAAGAGGCTGAGCAGGAGAAGGGTTTAAATGAGAGATAAGGAGCTCTGTTAAAAAGTAATTGATGAGGGAGCGAACTTAGAGACAAATTGTAGACACGAGGCAGCATGCCATGTGTAATGAGCCTTGTTATTACACAGATTTGGGCTTCACCCTCAGCAATACCACTGACTAGCTGGTGACTTAGGGAAAATTTGTTAAATGTACTAAATTTCTGTTTTCTGTAGTAAAATAAAAATTATAATATCCCATAGGATTTTTGTAACAGATAAATTTAAAGAATATTTGTAAAAGGGACCAGTGCAGAATCTAAAGCATAGCATACCTTTGTCTCCTTCATCTACCTCAAATCTTAAGTTTTGCTCTTTGCAAGAAGGAGCAGTCCTTGGCACCACATAGGCTATTTGTATATCCCCAAATCTGGAAGCAAATATTTGAATAGAATAACCACCCAAGGAATCTGATAGTTATGCCAAATTATTTCAGTCTGCAAAATCAAGCCTTGAAAATTAAAGCTTGTCATCCTTACTACCATGTAATGCTTTAAACAATTTACCCATATATTCTGCCTTCTCTGTCCTTTCTCCAAATTAAATGAGGATTTAAGATCAGGTTTACAGCTCAGATACATATGACCTTATATCAAATTCTCTGTTTAAGTGTACACACTCAGCCAGGTCCTGGCATGCTGGAGCAGCCTTCACTGTGGAGCAAAACAGCTGGAAAGACTATGGAAGTGAACCAGAGCAGGAACCACACCATCTATCACTATTGAGAAGCAGCATGTTACGCGGCTCCAACTATCAAGTTTGTACTCAAAAGAATTATGCTGAGCCCCTAGTCTGCTGCTTACTAGCTTGGTGATCTTGAACAGGATCTATTAATTCTCTGGGCCCCCAAAAGAAACACCTAGTTCCTTGCATAGTGCTAACCGAAAGAAAATGCTTAGTGAGTGTTTGTTGAATGAATAAATGCTACAGAAAGTGACTTCAGTAACTAGTTTCCATGTATTTGTGTTGTGGTCCCTTATAATTGTGGCTATAGGTTCAGTTTATACTAAGTCAAATGTAGTTATTACCCACCATTTAGCCAGGAATATGCACGTTCCTGTTATACGGTGAAAGGAACTGGCCAAGAAGGCTGGCGCATCACTTGTCATCTTTAATGCTCTGTCATCACAGGGCCCCTCCATGGCTTCATATATCACCTGTCAGGTAATCTTCTGGAGAAGCTTGACTTTAACAGTTTGCTCTGTGGTTAGGATGATGAATGAGATGGGCTAGACCATTTAATTCACTATACGGCACCCAAATGTTAAAGCTGAATGAAAAGAATGTCTGACAAATTGTTTGTTGTCATTAAGGTTTATTTCTCATCTGCTTTAGATGGTTCCCCCCACCTCATTCATTGTCCAACACACAAAGCTAACTATCATAAAGAAGACAATACTTAATGGAGGCTAGACAAATGGTAGTGAAAGCTGTCTGGTGCATTACCCGATAAACAAGAGCCAAATTATAATGTCATTAGATGAGATGCCTTGAGTTATTATAAAGTTGTGCTCCCATAATGTCCTCCCTCTATCCTCAGCATGGTTCTTCCAGGCATCTGTTTTCACTGAGCAGCCACACTGGTTTCTTAACATCTGAAATCAAGTCTTGAATCTTCTGATATACCAATTTTGAAATGCCCAACAAGTGCCAAATATATACATTTGGGGTATTGATGTCCTAGAAAGATAAATTTCAAAAAATACGAACTATATATTTTATAAATATAAACTTTAAAGTCTTATAAAATATGAAGAAATCTTTGTACAGTTTACAGGGAGGTTGGATATATACACACATAAGTTCCCAGTTACACGATTGCCAAGGCCTCCTTTCTCCAGCCAAAAATTCTCTTCTTAGACTGTATGTTCTTATGTCCAATTCATACCCAGTCCTTCCTTGGGACATATTCACATCTGGTTAATAATTGAAGAATGAGTGAGTGGATGAATAAATGAATGAATGAATGAATGAGTGGACGTACTTTCAAGTGCACAGATAAAAACATATAAGTGTATATTATTATAAAATATACATATATATATATATTTTTTTTTTTTTTTTTTTTTTGCGGTACTGGGGATTGAACTCAGGGGCATTCTACCTCCGAGCTACACCCCCAGCCCTATTTTTTATTCTTTATTTTGAAACTGAATCTCACTAAGTTGCGGAGTGCCTCACTAGGTAGCTGAGGCTGGCCGCGAACCCGGATCCTACGGTCTCAGCCTCCCGAAAGCTGGGATTACAAGCGTGTGCCACCATGCCCAGCTATTATAAAATATTTTTGCATTAGTCAGCGTTTTGTCACTGTGACAAAAGTCCTGACAAAAACAATCTGGAGGAAGAAAGGTTTGTTTTGGCTCACCGTTCAGAGGTTCAGTCCATGATCAGCCAGCTCTAAGGCAGAAACATCATGGTGGAAGGGTATGGCAGAGAAAAGTTGCTCAGCTCAGGGAAGAAGACAGGATGGAGAGAGAAAGAGGGGGGTGGAGAGAGAGAGAGAGAGAGAGAGAGAGAGAGAGAGAGAGAGAGAGAGAGAGAGAGAGAGATAAGAGAGAGAGAGAAACATTAGGGAGAAAAACCCTTCCAGGGAACACCCCCAGTGACCTACTTCCTCCAGCCACACTCTATCTGCCTATAGCAGTTACCACCTAGTAGTTCAAATGATTAATACATCAAAGGCATTAATCTAAAGATGAGGTCACAGCCATCACAATCCAAAATTCCAACTTCTGAACTCTGCCACACTGGGGACCGTGCTTTGAACACGTGAGCTATTCTGGGACATTCCAGATCAAAATCACAATAATTTTGCTTAATAGCTGGTGTGTTAGTCAGCCTTCCGTTGCTTTACCAAACACCTGAAATAAATCAACTTAAAAGAAAGAAAGTTTGTTTGGGCTTACAGTTCCAGAGGTTGCAGTCCTTGGTCACTTTGCCCTGTTGCTTCAAGCCTGTGGCAGTCCACATGTCATGTCAGGAGCATGTGACAGAGTATATCTGTTCACCTCTTGATGGCTAGGAAGCAAAAGAAATAGAGGAAGGGCCAGGGCACACCCCCGGTGGCCTAACTTCCTTAATCTAAGCGCTGCCTCTAGAGGTTCCACCACTTCCCAATAGTGCCGTGGGCTGGAGACCAGGCCTTTCATACACATAACTTTGGGGAACATTCTTAGCACTTGACTATAGGGAAAGTGAATTCCACCATAGGGACATTAGTATTCCTTGGCAGGTTTGCAAGAAAATGAATTATCTTGATTATTGTCTAAAATAGGTTCATGAGTTCACTGACACACAGAGCTCTGGATTGATTTATGTGTATAAACTATAGAAGAACAGGTTTCATTCTTTTTTGGTTCAGGTAGAGCACCCTGCTGACTCACTCATTCAGTGATGCTGTATGCTATCTAATGCATTATTAGCTGTTATACTGGCTCCTTATGTAGACCTCAGAGAAGTACCATCCCAAGTCTCTTGGACTAAGTAGCACAGATTAAATACAGTCCTTCCATTTCATTGACTGTGAGCACTGCTAAATCAGATGTATCTGGCTTAAATACTGGCTCTGCCAATTACAAACTACTTCAATTCTATGCCTCAGTTTCTTCATCTTTAAAATGGACATAAAAATAGTATCATCATTGAGTTGTTATGATAATCATTCACCTACAAAGAATTAAGAGTGTTATCTCTGGCACTTAGTAAGTATTCAATAAGCAGAGCTGTTGTTAACTAGTCTTACTGTTTTCATAAGTGAAAAGGCAAAGAGTATTAAAGGCTTCTGGTCCCCTTGGCATATCTGTCTTTAGGCTCAGGCTGACCCCAAGCCAGTACTGTCCAAAATAAATATAAGAGAGCCATGTATGTAATTTTAAATATTCCAGTAGTGACATTTAAACAGGTAACAAAAAAGAGTTAATTTAAATAATATACTGTCTTTAACTTAATTTTTCCAAAATATTATCATTTTAACATGTAATCAGTATAAAATATAATGAGGTGCCATACTATGTTTTTCTCTTGCTAAGGCTTCAAAATTTGGTATATGTTTTACACTAACAGCACATCTCAATTTGGGAACTAGGTTATTATTAGGAAGAACTGGTTTAGAATCCATAAAAATTACAGTTGAATGAATAAACAAACATATCTAAGTTAATTCAAAGATAAGTGAAAGTCTTGATTAAGTCTAGTTTTTAAATTTAAGTTACATTAAATTTAAAACTAAGCTCCTCTGTCCCTCTAGCCAGATTTCAGGCTCTCACAGACCTGTATGATTAGTGCTTCTCATATCAGTCAGTGCTATTCTCAACAATCTCAAGCTGACATACCCAAGACCCCCACCATCCCACCCATGGTAAATCTGAGCTGTATTATATGCTTTAGTGTTGGGATACCAGAGGTTGAGAAGGATAAGACCAAGAGAAGAGGCTGAGTCTCTAAGACATCCCAAATATGCTACAAAAAAAAAAAAAGAAGAAGAAGAAATAATGATGGTGTTGGCAGACAGAGGTTAAGTAACCCAAAGCCAATCCATAGAAATAGAAGGCTTGGCCATGCCTGGTCCTGTATACTACCTGGTCCTTCTGTGCCCTTCCCTGAACTACACATTCTGACTGGTAGAATGGGCCTGTCGACCTGTGCTTAGAATTCTCTGGCAAATGTCACCAAATGCATCAGCACCGTTCTTTATTAATGATAGATAAATATGAATCTTCATCCTTGAGGGTGAATGCTCCTCAGAACCAAGGTTCTGAATCAGAGGGTTTATTTGTTGTTTACTTTTATGGTACACATTCCACTAAAAAGAAAACTTTTTAAATATATGCTTTGATTGGTGCATTGTAAGCATACATCATATTGAGGTTTAGTGTAATGCAAACATACATGCACACAACACCTGATACATTTCCCTCTGGATCCTGCCCTGCCCTCCCTCTCACCATCCCTGTTCATAATATTGAAATTGGTGTTGATAACTTCACGGATGTATATAAGATTATTTGAACTGTTTCCTTCATCAATTCTCTTTTCTGGCCTTCCCTCTCCCTGCCCAAACCCCCTTCCACTATTCTGCTGGTCTCTCTCCTCATTTATCTGAAGTCTCATTTGTTTCTCAGTTTCTCTCTAGTTTCCACATATGAAAGAAAACATATGACCCTTCACTTTCTGAGACTGGCTAATCTTATTTAGCATAATATTTTCTAGTTCCATCTGTTTTCCTGCAAACAACATGACCTTGTCCTTTTTATGACTGAATAAAATTCCATTGTTTGTATATACCACAATATACACACAGATGACACCTAGGCTGGTTCTATAGTTTGGCTATTTTGAATTGTGCTGCTATAAACATGGATATGCATTTATCATTATAATATTCTGACTTCAATTCCTTTGGAAATTGAAGAAATCTTATTTGACTTTACAATATAAAGCTTTAAAAATAATTTTAATCACCAAGTTTATTTATACCTTCAATGACTAGTAAGTTTGCTGTGAATTGTAATTGACCATTTTTGTCCTCATATAGCAGTATCTGGTGGGTCTATAGATTATTAAATGAATATCTGCATCTCAAGGTGACATGTCTTGGCAATAAGAACAATTTGGGGGGGCTACAGGAGCACAGAAGGAAAGTGTCCTGAGACAAGGCATCAAGAGAAGGAAGGTCAGAAAAGATTTCTAGGAAGAGGTACGAAGTGGAAACAGCAGGGATGATGAATAAATGTTCAGGAAAGGACTTCAGGAAAAATAAATTGAATGTGTGAGGGGTAGGAGAATGACAAAGAGAGGAATGAGTAAAAGAAACTCAGTGTGGCTGAACTATCAGAATCAGGGTGAGTCAGAAAGATTAGGATGAGGAAGCCAGCAAGAGCCAGGTTATCCCAAGCAGAGCCCTTGTAGGCACAATGGAGAGCCAGTGGAGTCTTGGGAGAAGCAGAGACAATTTTGCATATAAAACCATTTATCTGGCTGTAGTGCTGATGATAGAAGTAGACAGGACAAGAGGCAGAGGGCTTGACAGGAGATGGTGACTTATTCATCTAGGCAAGAGATGATGGCAATAAGGACCAGAACTTTAGCAGTGGGGATAGAGAGAAGTAGATGGACTAGAGAGAGGTTTAGGAGGAAATATTTACAGGGTTCAGTAATAGATCGAGGGCGGATGGGCTGCAGACTCAAGAATTATGTCCAAATTTCTGATTTGATCATATTTTCATTCACTGGGTCAGGGAATAAAGGAGTGGTCCTGGGAGAATAGTTCAGATTTAGGCAGGTAATATTCAGATATCTTTTGGATAAAGGAGTAGCAATTTCCAATGGATAGGTATACACACAGGAATAAGACTTAGGTAAGAAAATCAGATGGAGATGAAATTCTTAGGAGGGTCACCATGTACCAAGAAACTGATGCTGTGGTAAGGGCACCAAGGGAGCTATACAGGGGAGGAAGAGATCAGGAAAAAGCTCTGCAGAATGTCAACCTTTAAGAGACAGAGAAGGAAAGCATGCAAAGGAGATGAATAGCCAGATAACAAGACAACCAGGAACACAGCTATTAAGAAAGAGAAAATAAAAAAATATTTCAAAAAGGAAGGAATGAGCCAGGCATGGTGGCACATGCCTATAATCCCAATACTTGGAGGCTGAAAGAGGTTTGAAGACAACTCTCAGCAACCTAGTGAGTCCTTGTTTCAAAACAAAAAAATAAAGAGCTAGAGGTATAGCTAGGAAGTCGAATTGGGTTCAACCCCCAGTACCACCACCAAAAAAAAAAAAGAAGATGAAGGAAGATTTAATGATGTATGATGTTAGAAGTTAGAAACAACATGATTGCTGTTGATCTTGGTAAGTGCAATATCAGTGGGGGGAAGAAACCAGTATGCAATGGGGTGATGAGAAAGTGAAAGATGAGGAATATTGCACTTTTACTTCTCACTTAAATTTCCTATGTTAATTTTCAACCAAAATGCATATGTGTGTGTGGGGGGGGTATTTTTCTTTATGTTACATGTCTAAGAAATTTGTCATATCACATTTCTGATCAACCACCACAGTTTAGAACAATCTGTCTAAAGTAGGATGCTTAGCCTTTGTTTGGTAATTCTTTTGTCAACAAGCTGAAAGTAGAGAAATGAGAAGACTGATAGGAATATCGGTTCTTGGAATCCCCAGAGTGGGAATAGAGAGTAGAAATTCTTCAGCATCCAGTCTTTCCCTACTGAAATAAAAATTCTCCAAGAGAGAAATTATCAGAACGTTCTTCTTCTTCTAGCATTCCCTCTCCTCATCCCCCATTTTCATTTCTTCATTTGTTTGTGGTTCTGGGAATTAAACCCAGGGCCTTACTCATGCTAGGCAAATGATGTAGCACTGAGCTACACCCCAACCCTCTTTTCTCCTTTTGTGCTTTCTTCCTATTTTTCTTTGTAAAATCCCTTATTCAAATACAAATTCTTTGAAAGTTTATAATCATTATCTCAACTAAACGTTAGGTGTAATTAGAGTGAATTGGAGGTAGAATAGAGACAGGAAGGACAGGACAGAGGCAGGATAGAGGCAAATGGCTACACCGTGACTTTTGCCACAGAATTTTACTTAGTGTCAGCAGTCTACCAGCCTTACTGCTACATCAGTCATACCTATTGAAAGTCACATGAAAGCCACTGTGTCACATTCTCAATTACCTCCAATTGCTATCCTCTGGAAAGCACAAGAGGAAAAAGGATGCATGTGCTGAATGGACACATCACAAGGGGCCTTCCTAAGGGACACTGTCTAAGAAGGGAAAATCTAAAAAAAAAAGTTTGATCTATACTGATCATTTTTTATTTTTATTTGTTTGTTTATTTATTGCAGTGCTGGGAATTGAACACATGGCATTCTACCTCTGAGCTACACCCCTAGCCCTATTTTTTTATTCTTTATTTTGAAACAGGGTCCCACTAAATTGCAGAGGGCCTCACTAACTAGCTGGGGCTGGCCACAAACCTGTGATCCTACTCTCAGCCTCCCCCTCCCAAGTACTGGGATTACAAGCATGTGCCACCACACCCAGCTCTGTATTGATTTAAAACAAAACAAAACTAGGCTTCATCCAGAAGTTTACATAAAGCCTGAGTAGGTGGATGAATTGATGGTGGATGATAAGGGGGAAGGAAGGTAGAAAAGGAAGTGCCCAGAAGAGGCCTGCAGTTATTACTATTATTGGTGACCTTGCTTTAACATTGGAATATGTTATATACCAGTTCACTACATTTACAGTGGGAAACACACACATTTAGGATAAGATGACTATTATCTCCTGCCTTGTGATCTTAAGAAATTCACTTTCATTTTCTGAGCCTCATTATCTCATCTGTCAAGTAATATTATACAATGCGCATCACAGGGAGGTTGTAAGCGCAGGATCTTCTCCTGTGGTGGAGAAGATCGTGTGTGTAAATTATGATGCACTATCCATACATTAATTATCATTCTACATCTGAAGACTATTTGTCTTACTAGAAGGAGGTTTGCCTGGTATAACCCATTATGGACAAGGGTGAGAACTTTAATACACTAATGGCCTTAGGCCTCAAATCCTGGAGGGCTTATTAGTGCTCATTAGTGCCCATATAATAAGTCCTCCCTAACTTCACTGAGTGCTTTCTATATTATAATACTCTGCTCATACTGTTTTCAGTTATTTCCCCTCATATTTTCCTCAAAAGTGCCCACATTTTCTCTTGTGAGTTCTTTCTCTAGATTTAGCCCTTCCGTTTTATAAAATAAATAATCGTATCCACTCCCACCTACTGGCATACTTTTAATCGCTGCTAATACTTGAGCATAGTTGTATGCTTCCGCTCACTCTCAGAACACTATGACAAACCTACCCCGAGTGCTAATTAGGACCAACTTGAGCATGCATCAGCAGCCCTTTAACTGTTCTCTTTGAAACAGTTCCAGTCAGTCCTTTTAAATGAACTTCAGAAAAGAACTCAAATTAATTTGCTCCTCAATGTCCTATGGTTCAGACATTGGATTTCTTTTCCCCCTAGTGACTTCTGGTTAGCAATCAAAGTGCTGTTTTTCTACATTATGATTTTAACTCAACTTCCTGGGAGTCAAAGGATTCAATCATTGGTTCAAAATCTGTAATTATATTTTTTGTCTTTTACATTTTCAGCTTCCTTCCCTAAAATTTGTTCCTGTTTTCATTGGAGGAGCCACCTGTTACCCTTAGGTTATCCTTCAAGACAGCTATTTCTTATGAAGAGCCTTACTAGAAAGTGTAAGACAGGAGCGCTTCTGTGGGGATTAGATCATTCAGACAAAAAGGGACTTTATGGGACTGCCCTGTGTATACTCATCATGGTTACAAACTGGCAGTTCCATTTACTTTTTCAGTATGGACTTTTGATAATCTCTCTAATAGGTTCCTACTAGGTATGCAAATCTCTGAATCTATTTAGCAAATTTTAGTAGTAATTCAGTTATATTACTTCCATGTTCATCTTCTGGCACTCTTTATTTTAGTCAATGCCTACCTTAACTTTGAGTTGTAAAATTGGAACATTTAAAACAAGTTGAATTCTCATAGAGTCATATTTAAATAGTAGCATTGAAGCAAAATTTGCATTTACTGCAGTTGCATTTGTTAACACACATTCATTTATAATATTGACAGCTTTTTAAAATATAAAAACACTAGAAAGGCATAAAGGCAAAAAAGTATGCAGTCTGGTAAAACCCTGGGAATACTTCATGCATGTTTGGGGGTAGCCTGCGGTATTTCAATTGATTGTAAAATATATTTAATGCTAAATTTGATGGCATCATTACAGTGCCTTGTGTTCTTACATGCATATTTTCGGACCTTCTCCTCCTCCACCTGGACTAGCCACCACTTAGCTCGGCAGGAAGCTGAGTTTTTATGCTTATCTACTAGGCTGGGGGAGAGTGAGTGGTGTTGATTTTGCCGTATGTGGCCAATTATCTTGACCTTTATGATAGATCAAGCTGCTGTGGAGGGACCAGGAAGCCAAGTCTCCCTCCCATTTACATCTCCTTCATGGAAGCATAGCACATTGAGATCGTGTCAGTTTGTGGTCTTATATTTCACTCCCCAGCAATGCACATCTTGAGACACTGTGATTAGCATCCTTAATTCCTAAAAATGACTTGCCTTGTTATAACAAGAGAGCGGTCGCCTAAAATACTTCACCTACTGTTCAAAAGGGTATTATTTTAGTGCCCTGGGGATAGGAAAAGTTTTCAACCCACCAGTGCAGGGATTAGTTTTATATTAAAGTATTTAAAGTGTTTCAGATAACTTAGCTGAGAATGATCCAAGTTCAGCAGCTTCCCAAGAATCTTTAATGATGCGTTCCAAGTCTTATCTGACAATAATCTATTAAAAATGCATATGCTCTCTATATATTTGGACATCCAATCTACCTCCTCCATATGTCAGGGAAATTAAAGGGGCCTTCTGCATCAACTAAATACAGGGGATGATTTCACATGGACAAATAGTTTTTTCTTTGAATAGGATTTCTGGCTGAATCACCTAGATTTAATCATATGTCTATTGAATTGCATGTGCACTTTTCCTTGTTTTTCATATCCCTGTCCACTAAGCAGATAAAGGCATTTCTCCTTTTATTAATTGAGTATTCATAATTGCCTGTAATAATCTTAGAGAGACACATAATTTTGTGATTCACTTCGAGTCGGGTTAAGATTTTAACTCCAAGAGACCAAAAGAGCATCATCTCTCCAAACTATCTCTATTCACTGGCTTCTTGACTGACTTAACCAGCCAGGCCAGTATATGTGTTTAGATACTGTCTAAATCACACAGCTAGTATGAATATTTTTTAATCATTGAATTAATTGTTATACTCTTTTAACAGAGTGGATTGAACTAACTAGACTTTTCAGTGATACTTTGGAAATGATGTACTTTCTGTTTCATTAATGGACATGTATGATGAAGCTGCATGTCGAGGACATCTGAAGGAAACATGCATTCTCATTTTCCTACATGAGTCTTCACCTGGCTAGGGAAGGGTGCCATTATGATCCTCAGCAGCAACAACATTAGTGAGAGCAGATAGCAGAGGGCTGCCATCCTCATGAATGTGACTCCCCCTCCCAAATCCTATGTGTCAGAGGGAAAAGCTTCCACATAGGAAAAACAGTTATATTGATGAATCAGCTTAGTCAAATAGCTAATGTAATGTTCTCCTGTTAATAGTTCCTCACAGAGCAGCTGCCTGGATATTCAACTTAAGCCAACAAAGTTATTTCACCAGTTATGACTTGAATACCAGGCTGCTGTCCTGTTTATACTTGCAACACTTCACGTGAAATAGAGCTTTTAAACAGCACAGTTGTGAAGTCAGATGTCATAGGTTTAGCATGTTCAAGTCATAGTCTTTCTTTATGGACATGTGATGGTACATGTTAGAGAAGAATAAGAAACTAGATAAGGCTATGTACTTAGTGAAGCAGTTACTGTGGTTGCATTACTTAAGGGTTAATTGAAAAAGACAGCTCTTAATAAGACCCTGGGCTATTAACAAAGAACATAGCAATGAAGCCTGACACACTGGTAGCTCACTGCATAAAATAGTAGTTATAACAATGACATAGACTAGAGTTTCTCAACCTTAAGACTACTGACTTCTTAGACTGACTATCACCTCATTGTGAGGGGCTGGTCTGTGTATTTGGAAGATGTAGCAGCACCCACAGCCTCCACCCAATAGATGACAGTAGTCCACCCTCTACCAGTTGTGACAACTAAAAATGTCTCTAGATATTGCCAAATACCTTCTGAGGAGCAAATCCCCCTTGTTCAAGAAACACTTGTGTAGAGCTTTTCACTATTAAGAGCACTTTGATCTTCCTAACAAATCTGCTAAGGATTTTTTTTGAACCCTTATTTTACAAAAGAGAAAGCCAAGGCTCAGAAAAGTGGAGTGAATTGTCTAATATATCACAAGTAGTAAATCCTGGAGCTGGAATTCAACTCATGCAGGTCTTGTGAAGCCATACTGGTGTTCATTTCATTCATTACACCACCCAAAAAACAGATATAGAACCACTCTGAAACAGACTGCCTCCACTCCCTCCATTGCCCCTGTAGCTGTGATTTGGGTTTCCTGGACTCTAAATAAATTCAATTGAGTCAACCTAATTCTCAGCCTCCGATGGTTACTTAATATTCAGCATTTCAGTAAGACATCAGTGTCTCCTTTGGTTTGAATAAGTGCCCCATGTCCCAAAGGCTTGGTACCCAATCCATGGTGCTACATTTAAGAGGCAGAGTTTACTCGGAAGTCTTCTAGTCACTGGTGGTATGCCCTTGAATAGGATATTGGGACACCAGCCCTTTCCTGTTCCTGTCTCTCAGTGAAAGAGCCATGAGTTGAGCAGTCTTTTGCTATTCCACATGCTCCCCACCATGATAAGTGGACTCACCACAGACCCAAAAGCAATGGGACCAACTGACTGGGAACTAAAACCTCCAAAACTCTGAGCCAAAATCAATTTTCCCCTCTATAAGTCGGTTAACTCATGTATTTCTTACAGTAACAGAAAGTTAAATAACCCACATATATCCCTACAGTAAAACCACATCATCAGTAAAGATACTATACAAATTGATGTGCTGAGAAGAGCCTGATATTGCCAAGGCCATTTCCAGCTGAGGCTGCGTACTCATGAGAAATATTGAGCATAATGTAAAAGTAAGAGTCCAAGCAGGCCCTGTATCCCCCCACCACACACACCACCTATAGGATATGCTGGCCTCTCTCTGGACTGGAAAGAAGTCACTGGTCACCAAAATATGCAGATAATAAAGAGGCTGGTTACATATAAAGGTAATCAGTTGCATGCATATTTTGGGCTCAATCTAAAGATTCTATTGGTCAACACAGTAAAAACCCTGTACCCATTATTATCCATTAGCCAGAGTCAATGAGAGGATTGAACCTTATCTCTTGGAAATTTACATACTACACCTTTCTGAGCTATGCTTAAAGCATGCATAGGTTAACTATACAGGATTCTCTATATAAATAGTCATTATGTTTTGTTTTTCTGTACTGGGGATTGAACTCAGGGGCATTCTACCTCTGAGCTACATCCCCCCCAGCCCTATTTTTTATTTTGAAATAAAGTCTCACCAAGTGGTGAAGGGCCTCACTAAGTAGCTGAGGCTGACCACAAGTCTGTGATCCTCCTGTCTCAGCCTCCCAAGTACTGGGATTACAAGCATGTGCTACCACACCTGGCTATAAATAGTCAGTATGTTTTAAAAAATGAAAAATCTGTGAATTTATTTAAATAAAAAGCCTTATATAAATATGCAAAAGTTAAATCACATTTAAGTCTGTGTGTGTGTGTGTGTGTGTGTGTGTGTAACTGAGAATTGAACCCAAGAGCATTATAACTCTGAGCTGCAACCCCAACCCTTTTTATTTTGTTATTTTGAAGCATGGTTTCACTAAATTACTACACACTGGCCTCCAACCTACAATCCTTCTGTCTCAGCCTTCCAAGTATTGGGATTACAGGTTTGTGCCACTGTGCCAGCTCATTTAAGTGTACATTTAATAAATGGAATCCTGCTGGGTGTCACTGGTCACAGGCAGATGGTAATATTTCTTCACAGGAGAGCTTTATACAATGCCAGTGATAAAGTCAATCTTATGTATTCCTTCATTTAAAATACTGTGCAAATTACATTATTTCTTTTTACTACCGTTTACTTTAAAAGGTACTGAATGTGACAATTTCAATATTTCAGAGGATAAAAATAGCCCAAGTCCCAAGGAAGAAATTTAAAGGAATTGATGCTATTAAAAAAAAAAGTAGGATTGGGAGGAGTTACAATAAATTTCAAAATTCAGCAAGGCAGAACCACTAATCTCTGTAGAGGTCAGGTTAAAGAGAAGAACTGAAACTTAAAATAAAAATGTGACTTAGGAAAGCTTACATTTGAAGAATATAAATGATTTAAGCACTGTGTTGTATTCTTCTAGGTGATTATAATCTATGCTTAGAATTTTTTTTTTTTTTTGGACAAGGGCAACAAGTTTGGAATGGAGATTGGGTCTCGTATTTTTGTGCCACTGGTGGCTGGATACATCTGAGCCCCATGGGGATGAGGGAAGATAAGGGACCCCTGGCCCAGGCCTCATGCTGACCCAGGGCCTCCAGTGGGCTAGTATGGTCAGATGAAGAGGTATTCCCAGCAGGCCAGAGAGAAGATAAAGTGTCCTGGTACCATACCATGCTACTTGGAGAGCGCTGCAAATTGTCAATTTACAAATATACTTTTATAGGGAAATCAGCATTGTATTGTGTGTGTGTTTGTAGCACTAATGTGTTAGGCATAATAATTTTAAATATAGGAAAAGTTTGGTGATCCCAATTTAAAGCATTTTTAACAAGCCATGAGATTCAAAATATGAAAGAATTTTACCAACCTCCAACAGGCATTTGTAATGAATTAATAAATTGGAAATGCTAAAAATCCCCTTATGGGGTTTGTTGGTTTGCATATTAGTTCCCTGGATATATAATTGAGCAATACTGTATCTGCCCTGCTAGTTGTGATTATGAGGCCTCCCAGGGGATCATATTAATACCAAAATTGCTTAACTTTTTATTAATCAATGATGGGCTTCTTTATTTGGGGGATGCAAAGAGTTTGTCTCAGTGAAAAATTCACAAGGCCTTTAAAATTTCTTATTAAATCTTCTGAAGGATTTTCCAAAAATGCAACTAATAATAGAGTTCTATTACATGATAAGGAAGCAAAGTATACCATCTATAATTCTAAAAGAAAATTACAGGTAACTAAACTCCAAAGGCAGTAATAATTAGAATAGCAAGGGGTACCAAGATAGAGTGAATTAAATCCTTTGGGCATCTTGTGGTTATTTTGGAGAAATCATTACTTGCTTTAATCATTTGGATTGTATGCGATGGGAACACACAAGTGATTAGGTATTTGGTAGGTGTATAATTTGACTTTGAATGTCAAGAGGATCACAACTCTAGGTAATAATATTGCCCATTACTGAAGATGCCTGCATAATTAACAAAGCAGAAAAACCTTACAAGTTATGACTCGCACTTTATCAGTATATTTGTTAATAAATTCTTGTGAAAGGGAACATTGCTGATTTGTCTTTGGTAGTTTAATTTTATCTCTTTCATTTTTTCAATTCTGTAATTCTTTCCAATGCAAATAGACTAAGATATAGAATATTGAAACTGGTATTTTTGCTTGCCTGCTTGTTTGCTTGAGAAAGACTAGTCTTTCCTTTTGTTTGATATCAATTTAATGGGGAAAATGTTATGGCCCAGTGGTTGATACAACTTTATTAACTGCACACTTGATTAGAAGACCATCCAAGGCACATAAATGGTAGAGTGTGGTGCTGGGGGTAAAGGCAAAAGCTCATTCATGTAATACATATACTTTGAGCCAAGTAAGTGTAAGATACATTGGGGTACCAGTGGCTAAATTCAACTTTCAATATTCACTGGGAAACAAAAGTTCAAAGTTGAGTTTTGAAATTGATTAAAATAAGGGGAGACCATGTAAATGACCAAAAATATTTTTTCACATATGAATTTCCAAGACCTAAAACCTTACCAAAAAACTGTGTTAAATATTGTGAAGAATGTGATTACCTTAAAATAAGTCAGCATTTTAAAATATTTGCTATTTATTGTACAGATGCTATCATTTGCAGTAGAAAACTGGCTTGTTCTTTAGGCCCTAGAAAATTAATGAAAGTGGGGAGACATAATTATACTTTGGGAAAATACATACTAGGAGTGGAGCAACTACACACAGTTATCTACTCCAGTCTCAGAAACTAAATGTGTGTGAAGCAATAATATCTGTCTATCTATGATCTATCTATCTATCTATCTATCTATGAAACAGGATCTGATCCATCACTTATATAACTCAGCCTCAGTACTTCATTCTAATCCAGGCCCTGAGCAACATATTTCCAACCCAATAATCTCTGACAACCATTGCTGTCTCCTCTAGCAAATGAGGGCTGGGATGGGTGGAGCCCAAGCTGGGCTGAGAACTTATTGCCCACAGCTGCAGTGTGCTGCCCACCCAGGTAAATATTATAAGCAGGGTCCTACGAGAATGATAAGTTAGAATCTGAGTAATCAGCCCATGTTGGATCATTTTTTCAAATGGAACTAAAAATGAGAAGGCAACCAAGGTATAAAGTTAAAGATACAAAGACAGAGTTGCTGCCAAATGAAGAGATGAGGAGACAACCCTGCAGTAATTCCTGAGTCATCTGTGAACATCTGTTGTCTTTTCTATCCAATTTCCACAGCTGCTGTGAGAGCTCCAGGAGCTTTGAAAGTGATGGCCAGAAGCAAGCCACTTACGGGTTTTTGTTTGGCCAGAAGCAAGACATTACAGGTTTTTGTTTGTTTGTTTTTTAACATTTCTAATCCTCTGAAAATACACATAGCCAACCATACATACTCTCCCCCATTACCATCAACCTTATACTACCTTTAATACAATCTTGAAGCAAGTGAGCTCAAGGCACTGGCCATGTGTCCCCTTCATGGTTGACCCAGAATACAAGAACCTCAGAGAGGAGGACACTTGCTATTCGGTTGAGAAGGACTTCTTAGACACATCTTGCACTGAACCAAGCAGTTTCATGTCTGAGGTTCAAAAAGGCTGCTTGACTTACTCAAAGAAATTGGTTGAACTAGAATGAGTCAAACCAGGAAGCTTATTGCTGAGGGGCAGTTTGAAAGCTTCCTGAACAACCAAAATCTTTTTTCTATGCATTTCTAAAACATATCTGGCTCCAAGGCTCAAGATTTTTCTATTGAGTATGAAATCACTGTCAAGGAAATCCCACCCAGAAGTCTCTATGCATATGTTACCTTCACCACCAAATTCATGGGGGCACATTTTCCAAGGACAGTTTGCCCAGTGAGCTAATCAATCTGCAAACAAAAGCCTCTTCTGGAAATTTCCATTACTAGAAAATTCGCTGCTCTTTGTGATGAAAACAGGAATTTGATGCTCCAAGATCCCAATCAGCCTTGTTCTATTTATATATAGGAAGTTGGGTAGAAGGTACAAATGAGAAGGGAAAAAAAGGAATAGTTTTTATACTTGCATGTGTTTAATTTCTCAGGAGACTGGTATTAATAGTCTATACTTTTAGAAGAAGTAAATTAACTTTATACAATGTTTAAGGAATATTGTATATGTAGGATCAAATGAGGGGAAAGGATAGTTTTGCCAAAGGCAACTGTTATCAAGGTTCTGAAATTAATTGGATGCTTTAATTGAGGTAGATTACTAGCTAATGCTTGCTTGAATACAGTAATTCTCCTATTAAATTATCTTTGAATAATTACCTGAAATTTCTCAGCTGCAGGGACTGATGGCTATTTAATTGCACAGTGATGTTGCTATATAATTACTTAACAAGGTGTCCTGTAATAGTTTAATTCCCCTTTTACTGAAAAAAAGTGGATGATAAAGTAACTACAAATACCCCTTTCACAAAAAATAAATTGCTGTAGTTTTTTTCTTCAGAGATTATTTTTATTTGAAAATAAATGTAATTATTTCTAAATTTTTGATTCGTAATTCAAGTATTGATGATTTAAAAAAAAATAGAGTAGAGCCTCTCTAACACATAATACATTAGATAACATTTCAAAGGATTAAAATTGTCATTTTTAATTTTTGCTTATCAACCTTCTATGTCTCATTACTAAATATCTAAGAAACTACTTTCTTTTCATGCTTATTGCATATTTTATCTAAGGTTTTCGAGTCAAACATATAGCCATTAAATGAATAATGAAATACTTTTAATATATGCCTGTAGGTCACATGACAAGGGCATGACAGAAAATTAAATGAATTTTCTGGAATTCTTTGGCAAACAGTCTACAAAGTAGCTTCCACAAAGATATCAATTTGTTAGCATTTAGGATATTACCACAAACATTATTGGAATATCAACAACAAATATCATTGAATGCTTATCAGGTTAATCTAACTGACCCCTACAGTATGCATAATCTCACACTAAAATCAAAAAGCAAGGGCAAAAATTTTGACCACTTTTCTTTCTTTCTAACTTGGGAATATAAAAACTGGCCAAATAATCAGGAAAGCACAGCTGAATGGAATGTTGTTAATGTCTGTGCATTGCTGGTCTCTGCACACTAAATGTCCCTGAATGGTTTAACATTGAGGTCATGACCTCAATGCCAGAATAGAATGCTTGTTGAGCTGGATAACAACAAAAATTTGTTAGCAATTTCATTTTCATGTAAAGGACAGACAGGAGTGTTGTTTTCAGTATGGGAGAAATAATACTGGATCACTGTGGGATACTAGCTAACTATGAGGCCTCACATTAGCTCTACTTTTCTAATTAAACCAAACACTGAAATACACAAATAGGAATGTAGAAAATAGAAATCTCACGATCCTAAGCATTGGTTGAGACTGAACTGGCATTAGTCAGTTTCCAATTTAATTTTTAAGTCATGGCTCACAGATATAAGATGTACATTGCAAGGGTTGGAAAAAATGAACCCCTCAGTATCTGCAAACCATGTGCCCTGGTTCCATTGTGAATAGTTTCATCCTAAGTATGGTACAGTTTGGGGGTCAGGTGAAAATGTGGCACAGAATATCCCTTGTGATTATTGTACAAGGAATATAAGAAATGCATATGTCCCATACTTTGATGAAATTGTCCTCAGATATTTCAAAGGATAGACACTATAGATGGACCAATTACCTGAGAAGTATGCCAGACATGGATATGCACAATTTTACTTAAGATTTTTCTCTATGCCAGGAATCCAAAATTTAAAAAGCCTCACCCCATAGAAACGGATTAAATGAACTTGGTAGTTGATGAAAACTGTATATTACACACTAATCTTTGAGAATTTTTTTTTCTTGTTCTTGGTATTGGATATGGAACCCAGGGGCATTCAACCTCTGAGCTACACCCCTAAACCTATTTTATTTTTGAAACAGCATCTCAGTAAATTGCTGAGAGCCTTGCTAAGTTGCTAAGGCTGGCCTTGAATGGCCTTCAACCTGCAATCCTCCTGTTTCAGCCTCCCAAGTACTGGGATTATAGGCATGCGCCTCCACGCCCAGCTAATCTTTGAGATTTTTTTTAAGATTAAAATATAAACATGGGTACACATATATCACTACAGTACTCTAATTTTAATTCTTTTGGAAAGACAGTAATAATCTTACTAACATGTATAGGAGGAAGTAAGGGGTGAGCAGGTAGGATACGGGGGAAACACACCAAGTGAGGTATGTAAATATGAACATATCACTTTGAACCTCACTATAGTATATAATTATAATACACCAATAAAATTATAAAAATTTTCATTGATATTCAAAAATCTTTTCTTTATGATAAAAATTAAAATAGAATTTTGAAATTCTTTGGAATGAGGAATAAAAGGCAAGCTGCTTGATCATTTCAGCCTTTTGGTCTGGTTAAAAAATAGTTCAAAGTCCAACAGAAAGTAGTTGTATACATTCTGTCGGTAAGAGGAAATTAATTGATGAGCAAGGAAGGGATGGTGGCGTGATGTGGAATGGTAAAGATGGCAGTGCAGGAGATGCAGAATGAAAGACTATTCTGGGTGAGCCCCAAAAGGTGTGTACTCCAAGATGCAATCCTTTGGAGGCTTGGCAATATAGCAATGGTGGCCACTCTTTTCAGATGCAGGTCACTTTTGTGTACTTAGGTGTTGAGGAGAGGATACCAAAAAGCAACATGATTCTGCTTGTAACCAGTGAGTAAAGGGAGCATGGGTAAAATACTATCGCTGGGACATACTCGCTCCACATTGCAGATGCCTGGCCAAGGCCATAGTGTACCTATCTTTGTGGCTTGTCCTCTCAAGTAATTGTCCCATTGAGATGCCAGGGAAAACCAATCGAGAAGCAAGACAGCCATCCTGAGATGGTTGGCCCATGTGCACTCTATACAGTCTAGTAACTTATTTTTCTCTAATTTATTTTCATTTAAATAGCACCATTGTCTAGAGTCCCTCTTATGTCCACTTTCTGAGAGCATCTGATTTTTTACTTTTTGTGACAGACTAATCTCACTTAGCATAATGTTTTCCAGTTCCATATATTTCCCTGCAAATGATGTGATTTTGTTCTTCTTTATGGCTGAGTAAAATTCTATTGTGTACATATCCCATTAGATGAGCAAAGAAGGTGACTTAACTGAAGGTAATTGGGGTGGGAACACCCTAATGCACATGATGTACTTTCACAAACATATCAAGTCAATCATTAAACTAAACTTGAGAAGGAGGGAGGGGGAGGAAAGAGGGGGAGGAGGAGGGAGTGGGGTGGGAATTGGGAAAGGGTTCAATGAGAGATGTGTGCATGTATGCCTTTACCAGCTTGTACCTAACAAAGATGTATGATTACAATGCACCAATAAAAAATAATAAATAAATAAATAATAGCACCATCTGCAACAATTTTAAAAAAGCAACTACTGGGCACAGTTGGCACACACCTATAATCCCAGTTACTCAGGAGATTGAGAGAATTGCAAGTTCAAGGTCAGTCTGGTCAACTAGGCTCAAAATAAATAATACATAAATAAATAAACTAACAATCAACAGAGATTTACTATAGACATTATTATTTCTTATTTCTCTAAGTAGTAGTTGTAGATAAAGTTCTCTTTTTTTAACTCAAGATATAAATCATGTGCTTCATAAGAAATATAGTACCATTATCTTTTTATTTAAAAAGTTCTTAATTTTGTTTATTTTAAAATAAAGTTCTGTTCCAATAACATGATTTAATCAGTGGGTGTGGTAGTCTAACACAACTTTTATGTTTGACTTCACAATCAACTATGTTCCTTTTTAAAAATAGATGTAGTCCTGGAATAAATTAATAGTCTGATTTATTAAGAATGGGCTTCATTTTCTTGTGTGACTTTTCCTCAAATGGAAACATGTATCTCAGAAGTAATTATACCGGAAACCCTCGACCCATATATCCGCTCACCCCTAAAATAAAATAAAGTAAAACAAAATTTCTTCATGTGGTTCCAAAAGGAAGGAGACATCCTCTATGTTCCTTCCCTCAATAATATGTCTTCTGCCAAAAGACAAATGTCAAATTAAATGGACAAGACAAAATAGCAACATCTTTATTAGGAGCAAGCCGCTTTGTCCTCCAGGGTGTGGATGTGTGTGTACAGCAGTGTCACTCACTGTTCAGCACTGAGATCGATTCCTCATTGGGATTCATGTTTCAGCCATCAGTGAGGGACCACAATTAGGTCAAACTTTGATCAATCTTTCTGCCAACAGATCTGGAATCACATTTTAAGCCTGATCTGAGCTCATGTTCTTCTTTTATTCCAGCACAAAAGCTCGGAACCACAGCATCACTGAAGCATCCTTGAAATCATTTGTGTTTCACTGGTGATGTGAGATACAGCAATTCTTTCATTCCACAAACTAGATGGGCTTTTTTCCCCACTTTCATCTAAAGAGAATTACTTAACCTTTTGTGGCCTCATTTTCTCATCAGCAGACCTGGGGGTTTAGACTATAATGAGTAATTCCCAAACTTTATTGTGCTTAATAATAACCTAGGAGCTTGTTAAAAAATACAGTTTCCTAGGCTCTGCCAACCTGTGATTCTAGTTCAGTTGCTCTGGGGTGGGGCTCGGGTATTTGCATGCTTCATAAGCTCCCCAGGTGATTCTGATATAGTCAGGCCACACTTTAGTGGACACGGCTTCAAATAATCTTTGATGTCCCTTCCAAATTCTCACTTCTACAATCAAGTCATGCATGTTAGAGTTGGAAAGTCTCCCAAAGATCAGGTTGAATTATGTGCAAGTTGGTTAGGCACTACAGATGCCATGGTATAGAACAATAATATTAAGTAGCTGATATTTGTTGAGTATTCCTAAATTTGGACAAGCCTTATTTCAAGCCCCTTATAAATATTAATTCATTGAGCCTCTAACAGTCTTAGTAGGAAAGTAATACTGTGTCCATTTGAAGACTACAGAAACTGAGCCACATAGAAGTGATGTCATTTTGCTCAACAGTGGACAGGCCTGGAGGGATAGAGAAGCATTTGCTAACTGGAAAGGGATACTAAGGATGGATAGAACAGAAGATCTGGAAAAGCTCACAAATCATTCAAGAATAGCAAGTGTCTGGGTTATTTCACGTAGCATGATGCCCTTCAGGTTCGCCTATGTTGTTGCAAATGACAAAATCTCCCCCTTTTCTTTTTTATTTTTAATATACTTTTATTGGTACATTGTAATTATATATCATAGTGAGGTTCAGAGTGATAGGAACATACAAGTACACAGCACTTGGCTTGTTTCCCTCTGGATTCCACCCAACTCCCTCTCTTCCCCGTAAAGTTGTTGAGATCAGCATTGATGATTCCATACATGTGCATAGCATTATTTGAACTGTTTCCTTCATCAAGTCTCTTCCCCCTGCCCCATCTGCCTCCCCTAGACCCCTTACATCACTCCACTGGGGTTTCTCCTCTTTTATCTGAAGTCTCTTGTTTCCAAATTTCTCTCTAGTTTCCACATAGGAGAGAAAACATACAACCCTTTACTTTCTGAGGCTGGCTAATCTCATTTAGCATAATATCCATACTTAGATGATGAGGAGCTTGGGCTTTTTAAATTTTCTACTTTTTCTTTTCATTTTTAAAACCATGGCAACAATGCCAGCTGTATTTCTATTTATGAGTTTTAAATTCATAAATAGGAATAGGCTTTAGAAGATATGTATGAGACAGTTCATCACAGAATTATTTATGATCCTAACATTTCTTTAACAACATAAATGTTCAACAACAGGAGATTCTTGCAATGAATCTCTGCATATGCACATAATGGAGCATCATTCAGCCATTAAAATGTTTTAGAAAATATTTACTGACAGGAAAATGTGTGTGATATAATGTTAATATTTTAAAATCAGGTTATCAAACAGTATACATAAAAAGTTCCAATTTTGTGAAATATATAAAGAGCTAATGGTTAGATATGTATATTGGAAAGGCAAAAATTTGCAGGATTCTCACAGAAAGTTAGATGATTATGCATGATTTTCATTTTTGTCTTAGTCTGTTTGGGCTGCTTATAACATGTAGCTTATAAACAAAGTGGCTTATAAACAAGTCTAAGGAGCTTTACTCTGACGTCTATTTTTTTAAGTTTATGACACTTATGTGGTTGGAGTGAGGCTTTTTTCACAGTGGAAGTTTTGGAGTTGTACAGCCAGGTGCCTTTCTCTTTCTTTCTAGGGATGCATTCTGGACCTGTTCTCTGAAGCTTCTCTCTAACATTAGCCATGTGTAAAGAAATAATGAAAATGGCAAAACCATATGGTACTTAGTATGCTTTGTTAACTTGTCATATAATATTCAAAATGTAAGTAACATTATTCCCATTTTAACTGTGAAGAGACTGAAATATGGAGGGGTTTAGAAACTAATCCAAGGGCCAGGCATGGTGGTACACACTTGTAATCCCAGTACTTGGGAGACTGAGACAGGATGATCACAAGTTTCTGACAGCCTCAGCAACTTAATGAGGCCCTCTGCAACTTAGTGAGACCTCATTTCAAAATAAAGAATAAAATAGGAATGGGGATGTAGCTCAGAGGTAGAATGTCCCTGGATTCCATCTCCAGTACCGCAAAAAATGGAAGAATAATGAAGGAAGGGAGGGAGGGAGGGAGAGAGGAAGGAAAGAAGGAAGGAAGGAGGGGGGGAGAAAGAAAGAAAAAAAAAAGAAAGAAAGAAAGAAAGAAAGAAAGAAAGACTAATCGACTAATCCAAGGTCATAGTATCACCATGCACCAGGTGATGCACCAGGCACTGGTGCCCACATCCCCATGACATGATTTTGCTCTTTTTTATGGCTGAATAGAACTCCATTGTTTGTATAAGCCACATTCCTTTATCCAGTCATCTGTTGATGGACACCTAGGTTGGTTTCATAATTTGGCTATTGTGGATTGTGCTGCTATACACATGGGTATCCATGTATCTCTATAGTATTCTGACTTTAATTCTTTTGAAAGATAACAAGCAGTGGTATAGTCAGATCATATGGTGGTTTCATTCCTAGGAAATGATATCATTCTTATAAGGCACTTAGCAAAGTGCTTGGCATATCGCAAGTACTCACTAGATAATAATAATAACAATAATACTAGCAGGGAGGAGGTTGATTTTTAAGGGAATTCATCACTAGACCAGTATCAAACCATATTCTATGAATCAGTAGTTCCTTGAAATAACAATTGAGTTCTATAATAAGGAGGAGGTGGACAGTAAAGCAGAATAAACATAGGAAACTCTGGTTTAAATAATATTAAATAGGATTTTATTATCAATCTCTTCCAGACCTTTAATAGCCAGTATTTTCTGAAGGACCATTACGTCCTAAGAACTTTTTGGAAAATCTCTACCAGACAAAATCCTGAGTATATCTTAAATTATTCAGAGAAGTAAAGAATTCCTCTATTAGCAAATAGTTTGCTTCCATATCAGGAACTTTGTAATAGAGGAGAAAAGGGTACATTCTATCATTTTCAATTCTCATAACAGTTGAGGAAAAAAATTAAGTTGATTTCAGTAATATTTGATACTAAGTAAAATAAATCCATAAAGTAACAGAAACCATACACCCATTAGAAAGCTTAAAGCATGCATGTAACCATACTGAGCTACTGCCCTCTCCTTGGCCTGGAATGTTCTTCCCTACTCTCCTACCTCTCCATCCTTCCTCACCTGGTTAACTCCTACAAGTCCTTCAGGTTTACCATGGATACCACCTCCTTTAGGAAGCCTATTCTGCATAAGGTGCCCCACAGACACCTTTTACCTCATCACAGGATCACACCAAAATGCCAATTCTTTGATGGCAGAAATAATGCTCTGTTCACCAATAAGTCCCTAGAGGCTCACACACCACCTGGCCCAGGGTCGGTGCCAAAGAGAACCTCAGCAGAGGGCAACCTGGGCTTGGAGAAAGGCAGAGCAGGAGGGAGGAGAGCATCCACTGAGTTTTCCTTCTCTTTTTTTTTGTTTTTTGTTTTTTGTTTTTTGTGGCACTGGGGATTGAACCCAGGGGCATTCTACCTATGAGCTATACCCCCAGCCCAATTTTATTTCTTATTTGGAAATAGAATTTCCCTAAGTTGTAGAAGGCCTAAGTAGAAAAATGGATAGACAGATAAAAAAGATAAAGAAGCAGGGGGAAAGTCATTCTCGAGCTCGCTGTGAATATTTTCTAGTATTTTTTTCATGAAATTCCAATCAAGTTCTGTATATAACTCCAGATTTTTTTCAAACCTACCTTTGACTCTCTTGTCCATCCTTGTGCACTACAACTTTAATTCATACCCTTTCTCTCCTGCTTCTCCCTTCCTTAAAATGAGGAGTCTCAGACAGTTCGTAGTCTTTTCCTTTCCTCTTAACATTATATCTTGGGGATCATTTTATCAATTCTTCATTCCATTAATATTGTAAATCATCTCCTTGTATTCTTGTATAAGAACCAGTCTCTATTGATGGATATGCAAGGTTTTTCCAAGCTTTTACCATTACAAACTGTACTACAACAAACAGTCTTGTATGTATGTCATGTCATACATGTTGGATCAGAGCCAAAGGATAAATCCTCAGAATAGGGCTTGGGTAGAAATTGCCCAATTGCCTTCCACAGAGGTTTGCTAATAACATCCAATCAGTTACCTCTCTCTAAGACTGCCGACTTCCCGCACCACCTTCAACCACTGTTTTTATTCTCTTAAAACCACTTGGTGGCCTAGGAAAATCCTGTAACTGATTGAATTGAAGAAGAAACAAAGTGGGTGGATTCTTTCTCCCTTTGGCCACCAAGGAACTTCTGGAGGTCTGGGTTTTTTTTTTTTTTTTTTTTTTTTTTTTTT
>PVLC010006070.1:0-28473 GCA_004027655.1 Graphiurus murinus | reverse complement strand
TGTCTGGGTTTATTTTTAAGGTGTCTTTACTTCATAGAAAAAGTAAGAACTGCAGTGCTACTATGTATATAGGTGCCACAAAAAGGAACAGGTTTCTTTCCAGTTTTTTCAACTAAACAAACCACTTAAAAAGATACATGGCACCATTCAGGGTTGTTGGAGCCTTAGGGAACGCACAGCTGATCTGCAATCAAATGACTACTCTGGAGAGCAATCTGTGTGCTTTCACCCACAGGGTAGCCAGTTTCAACTGGAATCTACACAGCAGCGCCCCTTTGCAACTTCTTTGTGTGGTGGTTCACTGCTGTCTTAGAGGCTGGGGAAGGTTAGGAGGGAGCACCCATGTTGTACAACAGTATATCCGAGCTGCCCTTTATGCCTACCTATTTCTTTCCCTGCTTTCACCCTTTTGTGTGTTTTTAATGGGGATAAGTGTGAGATGTACTGGAGTGCAATCACATTGTGGTCTTAAAAGGGTCTCTGATGATAGAAAATATGTCAATTTATTATTTCCCTCAGGACAGAGGAAAAAAGTACAAAGGTTCAATAGATGATGAAGATAATACTTGTGCACTGTACAGCATTTTCCAACAAAGGATTTTAAGGTGATTTTCCTTTAAAAAAAGACTTTAGTTCCATTTTGTAGGTGGGGAGACAAGAAAATTTTGCAGTGACTAAAATGTCCTAATGGTGGGACCCTGCATAGAGTCAGCATCTCTATGATCCTTTCCGGGCTTTTACACTCCCTCTAGTGGAATTTGGTTCTTCACATCAGTTTTGTGCAGTGAGAGCGAGCACTGTCCTATTGTGCAATCTTTTAGGTACCAGAGCCACAGTTTCATCAAATCTTCAACTTGATGGCTACATCTGTGATCAGAGCTATCTCATGTACCTGCAGTTACACTTTCCTTAAGTATCAATTAGCCCAGTAGAGGCTGGGCTGCTCTTGCATGCAGGAAGTACGATGGGGACCCTCAGCAAAGAGGTGGCCACTGGTTATTTGTCATGCGGGTTCATTCATAATGAATCAACAAAGCATTGACAATAGTTTTCTTGTAAACTGAACAAACCTTATAAATGGTGTGTGGTCTCCCCCTCCCCCCCACCCCACCATGAATTCATTCCTTTGTCCTGAAATGTGTGGTTAGCCTAGATACTCATTTTGCTCTGCTGGGAGAGTGGCAGTCTAGGGAGGCACCCCAAATGTGACATTTTACATTTTGATCTGGAAATATCTTATTCATGCCTTTAAAAGTCAGAGGAAAAACATAGGTGGAAAGCTTAGAAAACTTTCTAGACTGTATGACCAATTTTAGGACATGAATGTGAGAACTAGTTTCTCTCTTTCTGTGTGCAATGATGAAAGGAAATTAAGACTATAGAAACAGTTTTTAAAATGCTTTGTATAGCTGCTTGAAATTCATTGTATGATTGCCCGATTTTTAAAAACCTAAATAAGGAGGGCTAAAGCACTTAGGAGGAAACTAATTGCTGTAAGCTTTTCCACCTCAGTGTATGCCGTTCTCTGCTGTTACATAATCGTAGATATTGAGCAGCTGAATGAAAGACACAGTGTCTTACTTAAAGTAAACGGACAAACATCATTTACCGCTGGCTTTGGCTCTGAGGTGGAAGGTGGGGGAGGGATTTCATAGTAAAGTTCACCAGAGTTTAGAGTTCAGAAAATCAACCTTATGATCAAAAACTGAACCAAGAATTCACAGAATTGAAATGAGCAAATCTAGGTAGAAGAAGAATTTCTTAAATATTGAAATGTTCAAATGTTGCTTCTCCTCTTTATAAAAAGGCAAATTATGATGGCATAAATTTTGACATGTTGTTACCAGGTAGATTGTGTGCTGGGATGTGTATTAGATCAGATTGATAGATTGTTACCTAAAAAGAACTGCAATATTCAAACTTGACTTTAGACATAAAATTATTTACAGAAATACAGCACATTAATACCATCTATTTCATTTCAGATATAATACTACTTAATGGCAAATTTTTATTAAAGTACTAGAGTGGGTTTTTCTCTTTTAAGAAGAATTGCCAAAATCATTGCTAACACATAAAAACAAGCCAATGATTAAGATCACATAAACCCATGTAATATGTATATTCAATCCAGAATTGTTTTAGGGTCATTGTAGCCATCGAGTTTTCAAATAAATTATTTGAATATAAAAGTGGATTATGTATTTCCCCTGTGGCTGGCCAAATGTCTTTTCAACAAAGAGTAAAATAAGAAGGCTATTTTTTGTGTAAGAGTGATCTTTTTATTCATGCTTGGCTGCCTTTGCAGGACTGTCTCCATTTATAATGAGATATTCTTGAACTCATTTGAACTAGAAAGTTTAGCAAATTTGTGGTACATTTTTACATAAAATACCATGATTTGTTTAAAAAGACAAGGGATACACTGAAGGGAGAATAGATTAATGATTGTTTTGATTTATAGATGATAATTTTGAGCTGACATCTATGTTGAACAATATCTAGAATATGGAAAATATGCATTTGTTTACATTATTATTTCATGCTTCTTGGCAGTTCTTCTAATTTCATATAATTATCTGCTAAAAAGTATACTTGTTTATTCAAATCTCAGGTAAGTCTCAGTTTAAGTTGTCATAAAACTATATGACAATAGTTCTTAGACCATATCTTTCAGAGTTCTTGGCATTGAAAGGGGGGATGGCCCTTCTGGAATAATAAGGAAAGGTGTTTCCTATAAATTTTATGGCTCTACTTTGAAACAGATTTGACTTACATGTAATTTTATAAAAATAAACTTTTTCCTTTTCTTATTAACATAGTTAAAAACTTGTGAGGAAAGAAGTGCACACACACACACATACACATAATGGTGAAAGAAATCTTTTTGAAAACTGAAAGTAAATTTTGACATGATCATTAACATATGAAAACATGTTTGTTATTATTATTCTCTAGTGTTTTAACATTGTCTACATTTAATTATTTTTCTAATATACCTGGTCATTTTTTAAAGTTCTTAGCTAATTATTTTTTGAAGTTACAAGCAGAAAAATCAGTTAATAGCTCTTAATCTGATATCAAAAATCAACCCCACATTAGACTCATTTTCAGTCTTATTTCTCTAGATATTCTTTGAAATGGACACATCAATTGTTTTATGCTTGCATTTCCCTCAAAACCCCCATTTTCTTTTTTACTCTAAAAATGCCAATTCTTTTTCCTATTATTTTGCCTCTCTCTGAGTTTAACAGCAAATGATGTGTCATATCTCTCCCAAAACTGACCATTCTTTTCAGAAAAGAGTTTTTTTTCTTCTTCTTTGGCCTGTAGTGTTACCCTGAAAAAGTCACTCCTCTAAAATGAGTTACTTTATTTAAAAAAAAAAAAAAAAAAAAAAAAAAAAAAACAATAGTGTTTTCAGGCCTGCACTTATTATTATTCTGAGAATGTACTAATTTGTTGCATCCAAGATGACGGTTCGTTGGGTCTTTGAAAGGGGCACTGTGCCAACTACAGCAGGGAAGTAAAAGGACTTCTTTCATGGGAAGTAGTAGGATAGAGGGCAGTCCGCAGTTCTTGTGGCTCTGAGGAGGCCCTCTGCCCGTGGAGTCATCCTAGTATCAGGGTCTTCTGTGCTGGCTTCTGAATCAAGCTAAAACTATGATTTTACTAAATGTCAGCCTGGGCAGCCAAATTTTCAAACCTGCCATTGCTCTAAGAAGCAACTGATAAATGTTTCCTCCCTGCGGGCACTGGCTAATGGGCCCCAAGGATTTTGAATGTGTGCAGCACATTATTACTTTTGGCATTAAGCTTAGATAATTGTCTACTTACCCTGAGCCGGTAATAGCAAAATACAAGCGAAGGAGGATATTTTACAAAGTAAAACTACAAAATAGATTTATCTATATTGCTATGGATTTTTTTATTGTTGTTCTCTCTGTTAAATTTGAATGATAATGAAGTTTGGTTCTATACTTTTTATTCGGCTCTAAACCAGGGTGGTCTCATAATTTTGTTTTACATGCATGACATTGCTTAAGGTCATTAGTTGTAAATCGTAGCATAAAAAGGCTGAAAATATATTCAGCACTTTGTAGTTTCCGAATACACATTTAAGAGCTGCTATGAAAAGTCGAGACCTACATGGCAGATTTTCTGGCACTGAATGGTCAATTTAGTAATGTAGATTAGTGAATCCAAATAGTTAGTGGAAAGAGACTATAATAATGCTTTGATATGTCCCTCTGTTGAAGCATATCCTGATTGATCCATTTTCTGTTATTGTAATATTTTTTCTATATGGCAACATGTTCTCTACTTGCTTATTTTTTAAGAATATTACCCAGAAAAAAATGATCAGTTTTAAAAATATTTTTCATCTGCTTCAGTGCCACATAATAAATGAAAAGCAGATTCAGATTGATGAATTGAATTTTATTTTCTTGAAATACAAAACTTCCTTTTGAAAACATTTGCTTTTTGCTCAGTGTATACTTGTCAAGTTTCCTTTTAATATAAAATTTTAATTCATGGTCCTTTTTTCTTTTAAAGGGCCATGTATTTTAAACAACATTTAAATAGCAGCCCCTTAAGAAAAATAATAACAATGTTATTTGATCTAAATCTTGAAATAGGTCTTACTTAAAATGTGACTGACCTTAACCTGGTATTTTGAGTCCTCTTTCGTTTCCATAACTATTCATGTTCTTAGGTAATGAAAACAAGTTCTGCCTTTTGTGTTGTTCATGAGTTATGAGTTTGATTTTCTTGACAACTTACTTCATAATGAAGGACTGTATGTATTTTTCCTTTTTTATTCCAAATGGAAGGAAACTAGCTGAATTCATGATAAAGACAACCTGAAGTTGGAATCATTTAAAAATAAAAACAAAAATACACCATTGTAACAGATTTTAAATGAAGTAGGTTATTAAGTGGACTACTAATTTTTGCCTTTCCAAAATGTTGGATATTTAACCCTCAGAATAATTAAATATTTGTAATAAAGCAGTTAATTCAAGCAGTTATTGCTGTAATTTGCAAAAGTACATTGAGCTGCTTTCTTTTCAGCTCATTGATAGAGGAACAAACATTTCTTTAATAAGACTACAGCACATTCTAATTTTGTTGCAAAAGCTTAGATAAGGATCAGGCCCCCTCTGAATCACTGCATTGACCTATGACATTGAAAGTGCTGAAGCTCTTTGGCAAAAGAAGAGTTAGACATTCATTATTATGCGCAGGACTTTCCAGTTCTAAAGGGGCTCTGTGCTTTCTCTCAGATAGACTTTGTTTGTTGGAAATGAGAACTGTATTTTGGCAGCAAAGGACCAGAACCGAAGCTACTCTGCAGGCAGACTCATTATGACATAATCCTTCATTAATCCTCCTTCTCTATTAATAGATCATGCAGAAGTTTTTGCTTTAGTTGGTCATCTTCATCAAGGAGCTGTGGAAAAGCATTGCTGATGACATGCCCATCTCTAGTTTTAAGGCAGCTGATTTATATTCATCTTTATTAGTTACAAAGATTAATGGTGAAAATAATCTCTTGGACTCTGCTTTGTATATAAATGACACATGAGCAACCTAAAAATCTAATGTAACTAGACCTTGGTGTTTCGGGGGTAAAACTCACCTGGGAAGAAAATATGTCATTTAACAATAAAAAAGAAAGGTTTGTCAGGCTAAAATTTCTTTCTGGTGAGATGAAAGTGTTCTAGTTGTAGACATATGAGAATAGTAGCCAAACAGTCCAAGTTCCCATGTTGCTTCAGAAAATAAGTTATCATATAAACTATGTTGCTAACTCTACCAATCAGATCAGGCTAGTCTTTAGATGCTAAACTTTTCAAGATGATGATAGGTGGGGTGCATCTCTTTTAGAAAGATACGTATGAGCTTGTTTTTGTTCAAATCATCTACCCAGATCAGAGATTGGAGCTGCAACATTCTGGTGTTAAGCAGGAAGTAGTGGTACATGATTGTGGTCCCAGTACTTGGAAGGCTAAGATAGGAGAATTACAGGTTCATGCCCAGCTTCAGCAAATTAGTGAGGCCAGCTGCAATTTAGTGAGACCCTGTTTCAAAATTAAAAAATAAAATAGGTCTAGGGGTGTAGCTCAGAGGCAGAATTCCCCTGAGTTCCATCCCCAGTAAAGCAAAATAATAAAATAAAATAAAATAAATCTACAACAAAGAGAATTAAGATTTACTGAACAACTATTATGGAATAGTGAACTGTCTCCCTAGGCACTTTACATGTGATCTAAATGTTCAATTAGCCTAAACTAAAGCTAACTGAAAGAGAATCACCCTGGAACTCTAAGACAAAAATATTTACTCATTTTCAAACCCAGATTCCAATACAGTTTGGAAATTTTCAATCTGGGTTTGAAAATTTCTCCAAGCTAAACCAGGGATGGTCAGAAGGCAGTCCAGCTGAGTCCTGGAAGATCAAAATATGATTGATGCTTGTGGTTTGGTGGCTCTCCATCTGTTTACCAGAAGTGAATGGTAAGGCAACACACACTGTACATGCAAAATATTCAGTCTTCAAGAGTATTTTCATAATAGCAAATGTTCATACTCTTAAAAATCCACCAAATAAGAACTCTGAAGTTACTATGGCCAACCCAGGACCTGAGAACATGAGAGAGCAGTCAATCTCCCCGTGGCGGGCAGCTTTTCAGAACTGTTTGGCTAGATCTTCACTTATTTGTTTTAATCTGACATTTTTTGTTGACAGTGGTAACATGACAGTTTATATTTAAGAAAATTCTATACAACAAAAGTATTCTTGCCTATGAAGAAAATAAGGATTAGAAAATGTTCAAGATGGACTGGGGGGTATGACTCAGTGGTAGAGCGTGATTAGCATGCACCAGGCTCTGGGTTCAATCTGTAGCATTAATAAGTAATAATAATAACAACAACAATAATAATAATAATAAAGCTTAAGACATATATTTAAACTGTAATAAAAATTTATACCACAGCAATTTGTTTTTGACTTGCTGATGTTTGGATGTTTAAGTGGTACAGAATTTCCCACTGAATTATTTCAAATAGCTCCTGGACAAAATTCATCCTTCCCTATATTATTATCCCACTGCTCCTGTAATGAGACCATAGGCTTGGTGGCTTAAAACAACAGAAATCTATTATTTTATAGTTCTGGAAGTCAGATGTCTAAAGCAGGTACCCAGTGTCGGGGTCTTAGCCGGGCCGGAAAGACCCCGCCTCTAGATGGCGCCTGGCAGAGTGCCAGAAGTGGCTGCAGGTGGTAACATCCTAGGGCTGCGCCACACCAGAGCGCATGCACCAGCACTCCCCGCTTGTGGCCGGCCCAGGTGAGAGCTGTATGAGGCACCTCTCGTGGCTCAGGCCCTGCGAGGCTTTAAGAGTCTCCGCCTCTCGCCAGGAAGAGAGGTTGCTGGAGAGAGGTTTTTGGAGAGAAGGCGGGCGGTTGCTGGGTGGTTGGTTGCTGGTGGTTGGTGGGTTGCTGGTGGAAGGTTGATTGCTGGAGAGAGGGGTTATTGGGAGTCTGTTGGAAAGGCACTATTTGGAGAGACGCTTTTCTGTACTGTAACTGTTACTGCTTGGGTAGTGTCCTTGATCCCAGAGAGAGAGAGAGAGGTATAATAAAGAGAAGTTTGAACCAGCAATGTTCAGTTATCATCTCCATTGGGGCCTCACGGTTGAGGGTCCAGCTTGAGGGACTATACCCAGGGCTGCATTCCTTCTAGAAACACCCCAGAGATCCATTTCCTTGAACTTTCCAGCTTTCAGAGGCTATATACATCTTTTGGTTCACGGCCCTTCCCTCTATCTTCCAAGCCAGCACAAAGCATAGCATCTTCAACTTTCTTTCTCTCTACCCTCAGCTCTTTCATCACGTGCCTTCTCACTTTGACTTCTCCTGCATCCCTCTCAAAAGGACCACTGTGATTACATCAGACCACCTGGAAAATCCAAGATGAACTCCCCACCTCAAGATCTTTAGCTTGATCACTTCTGCAAAGTCTCTTTACCATCCAAGGTAACATTCACAAGTTCTGCAGATTAAGGTTTGAGCATTATTTGGGTCCATTTCTCAGTCTCTCACACGCCCACTCCCTCAAGGAAGAAGCAGGGACTATTTTCCATCTCCTCAGGCATCAAATAGTGCTGAAGTCAGTGGTTCATCATCTTGGCTGGGAAGCTCTTTTAAATCCTGATGTCCCAGACCAAATATCTCAGACATCAAATTTCTAGTATTGAGTCACACGGCATCACTTATTTTTTAAAGCTCTCCAGATGATTCCAATGTGCAACCAAGGCTAATACCACTCATGTAGATATTTCCTTTGGTTTTTAAAGGTCCTACAAATATCTATGTCCAGTATATATTAAAATGCCTTGATTTCACCAAACTGACTTGAGATTTTGTTGAGAGGCAGGTACATTGAAAATGCATATTTTAATGACTCAATATATGTTAGTTTAGATTAACTTTGGGGGTACTATAATAAAAAGGACAGGATGAAGACAACCTGCTCTGTAAGTATAAAGTTCAAGCATTATTGGTTTAAATTATTTAAGTCTGTAGATGAATCTTGTATTTGTAGGATGTATAAATTAAGAAGTATTTTCTTTTCTGAATTTTTCCTATGGCAGTATGAATTCAACTCAACATATTACATTCTGTTTTAGTTGTAAATTGGTGACACTAAAGTAACCAAAATGCTAGAATTGGCTTAAGGAATTTAAAAAATGTTGCACACATACTTAAATTACTAGATTGCATATTGCATTTTCATAGTTTATGGGGGCAACAAATGAAACATTTGAAATTAAAACTACCCTCTACTCTAAAAGTAAGATTGGTTCTGTCATTTGTTAGATTCTTGTTAATAACTTAAATAATGGAAAATGTTTATTAATAAAAATACTAACATAATAAATAATATGTGTAATAATTACTAGATTGCTTAACTATGTGTGTTTCAGGACAAAGAAATAGATTCATTAGAATTTTTGGCTAGCACGAAAATCATTTTTAAAGAACTCCCCACAGAATGTGTTAAATCAATGCACATGTAATAAACAGTAGCTACTACCTAGCACTTTAGATAAATAACCTCATTTAATTAATCCTCCCAACAAGTATTAGATACAAATAAATATAATACTCCATTTTATAGATGAGGTAACTGAGTACTAAAGCAGCTTAGTAACCCTATGTAAATCACACAGCTAATGATTGGCAGAATCTAGAAGCACATAAAACTGCGATTCTTAACTACCCTAGACCACTTGAGTTAAAGCTAGTGCATGTTTAAACTATCTTTAAATTGCTTTGGATTTACAGTTTTAAGAATGAGAATCCCAGTCTAAGAGAAAAAAAAAAAAAAAACAAGCACAGGTGAAAGCATTGTAGCCAGGTTGTTTTGAAGGGCAGAGCGAGATTAAAATATGAGACCTGGCTACAAAGGAGATGTCTTCAAGCAGTTTGATTTTTCTTTTGGAATTACATTATGAATTTGTTCAAACCACTCTCAACATGGTACTGAGCCAATCATGTGTGTCCCACCTTGAAAATCATAATCACTCAGAGGTAAATTAATTTATTCCATTTCATTATCAGCCTACAGATAGAATATCTAAATTTTATTTTCATGAGTCACTGTTTCTCAAATTGATTCATAAATTGCAATGGTTAGAATTCCATGCTTGCTATATATAGGCTTCTTGGGTCATATTTTATCCAAATCAAACACTCAGTGGTCAAGGCCTGTGGAATAACTTGTTTCTTTAAGCAAACTCATCAAGTTTCTTGTAGAAATTAATTTCATTTGCCCAAAGTTTAGACTTGGCAGTCAATGCTCATTGTAACAATTTTAGACAGACAATACAAAACTGCAGAGGGGTAGGAAAATTATGACATCCTCCATTTCTATTCTTCTCTGTCCCCATCTGTTCATTAACTTCCTCCTGCCCCTTTCTTCACTCATGAAACATTAGCTCAAGTTTCTCAAGATGCAGTCACTGTGCTGGCTTGGAATCTGTGACTGCTGCCAAACACTGGGGAGACGCTGCATCCTGCATTCCCTGCTCTCGCATAGTAAAGTCCTGCTGTAAAGAAGCTTGATGGACATGGTTAAATCCAGCATTCTCTAAATACACTACTCACAGAGTAAATAGATTTTAAACAACATTATGTAGTAATATATATATATATATATATATATATATGGATCTGTATTTCATGTAGTAAAATAATGAACATTTATTACTATTTTGTTTTTTGCTTATATTCTTTGTATGTAAAGTGTGTATATATATATATACATATATATATATATATCTTCAAAAACCTTTAGAACAAGTGGATATAATAATGACATATGTTATTTTTTACATATTAGAATGCATTCTACAGTTGGTGGGACTTGCTGGTGGTACATTTATTACCTTTTCAGAGTCACCATTGCTAAAGAGGTAATAGGTAAAGGCAGGTTTCTATGCCCAATATCTGTTCCTTGAAGACCTGACCTATACAGAAGGCAATTTGAGTTTTTGTGGTTGCAGATATTACTTAGCCAAAAGGATCCTAACTTAAAAGTTTCTACTCCAGGTATGCTGAAGTAGGCCTGTATTCGCAGTACTTGGGAGGCTGACACAGGAGGCTGACACAGTTTGAGACCAGACTCAGAAACTTAGAGAGACCCTCAGCAATTTAGTGAGAACCTGTTTCAAAATAAAAAGTAAAAAAAGTTGGAGGTGTAGCTCAGAGGTAGCATGCCCCTGGCTTCAATCCCCAGTACCCCACCTCAAAAAGTTTCTACTCTTTAGAAAAGCACAAATTCAACCAATTCATCTATTCTAAATTGGGGAAAAGAACTCGCTATCATCTTGGTCTCATTTTGTCTTTACTTTTTAAAAATTATTAAAGCAAATGTGTACTTTAAAAACATGCAAGTCAGCCAGGCGTGGTGGCACAAACCTGTAATCCCAGTACTTGGAAGGCTGAAGACAGTAGGATCACATGTTCAAGAACAGCCTTAGCAAATTAGACTCTCAGCAACCTAGTGAGTCCCTGTTTCAAAATAAAAAATAAAATAGGGCTGGGGATATAATTCAGAGATAGGATGCTCCTGAGTTCTATCCCTAGTACCACAAAAAAAGAAAAAGAAAAATGCAAGTCAAACAAAAGCATATAAAGTATACAATGAAAACCAAAAGAAACTTCCTATTTCTGCCATTGCATGTCAGTTCTATTCCCCAGGAGTGTTTTTGCACTTCTATCTGTATTTTCCCCATATTTTATGCATGTAGACACACATCATATATAGAGAAATAAAGATGTACAATATGCTATTGTGTCATATATGTGTATATTTTTTACAAAAATGACATGTCTAAATTCACTTTTAGAAAAATTAGTATACTGAATACATTAACTAAGGTTTCTGAAGTTCCTTCAAAATAAGGCACAGTTTCCTGATGCACCTTTTTACATTTTTTAATGTATAATTGCCATAAACTCTGTAAAAAATTCCACCTGAGCCCAACCTTAAAAATATTCCAAATGAATGAACTGCCTGCCTAAACATCTGTGTACAGTTGGTTAACTGTTTCAGTACATGAGGATGTATTCTCATGTATTAGTTATTAGTGTGACATACATCACATTGGGTTCTATATAAACACATTTTTACAAATAAAACACATCATATATTATTTGAAATTACCATTTAAAGGAAAGTTGGCATAAATCACATTTTATATCTAAGACCCCTATTGAAAAAGAATTATTCCCTCAATCATGTCTGAGTAATCCAAATTTTTATAAATCAAACATGTAGGATTTGTAGAGACAACCACCCAAACAACAGAATCTTACAATTGTAAGGTTTATATTTTTTTCATGACTAATAAGAAAGGTAAAGCCAAATCTTTAAATAAAGGAGGATGTTCTTTCCACAGTATTATCCCCCCCCCATTTTCCCCTAACAATACACAAATGAAAGATACATTAATTTCTACTGAACCTTTATTTGGAAAAATTTGCATTTGAAACAAATTACTTATTTGATGGAATTCTCTATCATTACATTTTGAAGTTGTATTTACAGAGAATAGAGGAGTGGGAGATGGTGAGATGCAGTCAAAGGGTACAGATTTTCTGTTCTAAAATGAGTGAATTCTGGGGTGTAATGCACAGAATGGGTGCTGATGAAGGCATTAATATGACTGTAGTAATCATTACATACTGTATGTGTATATTAAATCATCATGTTTTACACCTGGAATATAGTAATACTTGTTCATCAATTAAATATTTTAAAGTAAAAATAGAAATGTATTTATATTCTGTTGTGAAATAAAATGAGTTGTGCATTTGATAAAAATGCTCAGGTGTAAAGAAAGAAAAAAAGAAGTGAAATCTCCCTTTTCAAATCCCCACCCTCAGCAAGCAGTCCTATTCCCCCAAAATAACTATGGTTATTAACACACGATAACAGTATCTTGTGTTTATCTTATCTGGAAAAATAAAGTCTATTATATAGCAGATCTATGTATCCTTTTTATTATTTCCCAGTAGGAAATAGGATCATACTATACACACTATTGGGAACCTTATCTTTTCAACTTAATGTATTAGAACTCATCATATTAGTATATTCAGATTTATTTTCTTTTAAAAAAGCAAATTACATTCCTCTTTATGTCTTCATTATTTAATCTATCCGCTGGGTATACTTTAGACTGTTCCTATGTTAATGCTATTATAAACAATGCTACAATGGACAATCTTGTGCATTTATATTGGAACAGTTTTGCAAGAATATCAATGAAGTAAATTTATAACAGTGGTATGACTCACATAGATTAAGAGGCTTTATACTATTCAAGGTTCAAAAGCAAGTCAAGAAGCAAGAACTCTCTAACACTAGTAGTGGGCATACAAATTGATGCAAACTTCTGGAAAGGCAATTTGATTCCATCTTAACAAAATTTAAAATTCATATGGAGTTTTATCTGTAAAATTTGCTGTCAGAAATTGACCTTGTTAACACAGAGAATCTTTCTTTTATGTATACAACTTCCTACATTACATATGTATAGTATAGGGTTAAGGAATGTGGAAATTACCTATCCTAGTTCCTGAGGCCCAAGAAAGCCAAGTTACACAGTGAGCAGGTGTCCAGCAGAGAAATTCTGCACTAGCTGCTAGATATTTTAAACAGATGGATAATGAGGCGCAATCTCATTGGCCATCGTCACTACACTGCTGTATCTCTTTCTCAGTGTGTCTGTTCTTATGTTGTTTTGTTAGATTTCTATCAAAGGTGTGGCTCTGCAGGCTTTATATCCCAGGAATACTTTTCACCAAAGAATGGATTCATTCGGTATGATTGAGGGCAGGAGAGAATAAGAGAGTGACCAAGTGATAAGCTTTGGGAACGTGAGTCAGTGGCCTGGCATCTTCCTTTATAGGATGGCAAATGAAATGCTTTTTTCTCTTCTCTTATACAACACTTTTTTCACATTAAGGGATGCTCTACCTATCAATGCCAGCAGAGTGTCCTACAACTCAATTATGATGCTAATGACATGGAGTTAGTACAGATCCTGCACATTAAGGGTTGTCCTTCCAAACTGCCCCCCTTCAGATGCCAATCACAAGACCTAGGTTATCACCTGTACTTCTAGGCACCCAGCTCTTGACTGGTGGTTCCCACAACTTCCTCCTCAAGTGTTAGAATTTGCTCATGGGGCGGGGACTAGATTCTCTCTTAATAGTAGTAGAAAAGCATTGTAGCTGTCTTTAATCTACCACATCCTCCTTCATGTCCTGTAAATTTGTTTTAAAATGAGAGAATTTAGACATCTACTTTTCATTTTAAATACTTATTTCTTCTCTTTCAGTAAGAGATACGGGATTTTCTTAGCTCTAAGGATTTTCTTTCCTTTTTAAATTAATCTTCTCTGTTAAGATAAGTGCTTATAAAAGGATCTAGATTTTGCATCTTCACTTTCAAAACCCCATTTTCCTAACCAGACATGGTGGCGCACGCCTGTAATCCCAGTACTTGGAAGACTGAGACAGAAGGATCACAGGTTCGCAGCCAGCCTTGGCACCTTAGTGAGGCGCTCTGCAACTTAGTGAGACTGTTTTCAAATAAAAGAATAAAATAGGGCTGGGGGTGTAGCACAGAGGTAGAATGCCCCTGGGTTCCATCTCCAGTAACACACACACACACACACACACACACACACACACACACACACACACGTCCATTTTCCTGAATTCTGAAGAGTGCCTCTCAGAGGTTTCTGTGCATATCAATCACCAGCTGATCTTGTTAGGAAGTTGATTATGGTGCTATAGGGCTTGGTGGGGCCTGAAATTTTGAATCTCTGAAGAGCTTGCAGGTTGTGAAATGTCACTAGTTCTCCTAGCCTATTTTTCATTGCAGAAGTCTAAAGTATTCTAAGTCCAGCATTGCTTGGGTCACTTTGCTCCATGACACATTCCAATTGGTTCTTCCATTTGGGACAGAATGAAGTCCAGAATAATATGTTTTCTGGGCTTTTTCATGTGATATAATTATAAATCAAGTGAAACCAATAAATGATTTATTGAATACTCTGCTCTTAGCTGGGTGGGCTGGCACACGCTTGTAATCCTAGTATTTGGGAGGCTGAGACAAGAGGATTTCAGGTTTCAGACAGCCTCAGCAATTTAGCAAGGGCATCCACAACTTGGTGAAAACCTCTTTCATATTAAAAAATAAAATTGGGCCGGGCGTGGTGGCGTACACTTGTAATCCCAGCATTCGGGAGGCCGAGACCGGAGGATCCGGGTTCGCAGTCAGCCTCAGCTACCTAGTGAGGCACTCCGCAACGTAGTGAGACTTGGTTTCAAAATAAAGAATAAAAAAATAGGGCTGGGGATATAGCTCGGAGGTAGAATGCCACTGAGTTCAATCCCCAGTACCGCCAAAAAAAATTAAAATAAAATAAAATAAATAAAATTGGGCTGGGGGTGTAGCTCTGAGTGAGATTGCCCCTGGATTCAATCCCCTGTACCAAAAAAAAAAAGTTCTGCTCTTAGTGAAACATTTGTACAGATAGCTAGAGTTACCTGTCATAAATATATCTTGTCACTAGGTTTATTTTATAAAACATTTAAACAAAAACATATAGGGTTGCAGGGTGGTAGACTAAAGCATGAATAATTATTTTCATTGTGTAGATGAAGAAAGATAAGGCCCAGAGAAGAGAACAGGTAAGTTGCCCCAGATCAAACAGCTGGAGAATAAATGCCTGGATCATCAGACCCTGAACTGTAAGGAAATAAAGGGGAAAATGTCTTAGGAGGGAGGGCTTTTAGGACAAACTTTGCTTATATACTAGTAACATGAACTAATATCCCAAGCAAAGAGCACACCTAAAATCTGGGAGAATAAAAGTCCAGTCAGGTTTGTGTGCATTTGAAATTAATAAAGCTGTCCACTTGGATATGGGAAAGATCATTCTGGATACATTTTTTGTCACTAAGCATAAATGAAGAAATACTCTCACCACCCCAGGTCTCCCAAACAGCTGGAATGACATGTAAACCACTTCTGCCCCCAACCCCCAAGAATAGGCTTAGATGTCATGATAGTGTTACTACCTTGAAGTTGTATTGAGAGCTTTTCTTCTTTGTTGAACATCAAGAGTCAGATGGGGGGGGGGTGAGCATTGTAATTAACTTCAATTTTAATTTCGGGGTGTTTTTTCCTCCTGGCTGCTGCTGAGGTCGTCTTTTGCTCTCACTAGTTAGCACAGCAATCACAAACTCAGGCCAGGTGCCCTCTGGCAATTTTTGTGAGGTTTCAGGATGATGTGCTCAAACTTTTGTCAGAAACATGGAGCTAAAATAAAAAGTTGTTTGATTATTTTAAAAGGCCACCGACAAAAGAAGCCAGTTTGTTTTTCTTAGCATGGGGGAAGCTTCTAGAGGTTGGATTTTTTTTTTTAATACTTCTTAGTTTTTCAGTTATTTTGGTATTTCAGTTTATTTCCTTTTTAATTTGTATTTTATGGTTCCCCTCTTTGTTGTCAGTAATCCTTTTCTTTTTTTTTAGGTTTGTGTTTTTTTTTTTTATTTTTTATAATAATTGGTGCATTGTAATCATACACCTTTGTTAGGTACAAGCTGATAAAGGCATACATGATGCACACATTTCTCATTTAACCCTTCCCCAATTCCCACCCCACTCCCTTGCCCTCCCTCCTTCTCAAGTTCAGTTTAGTGATTGACCTTGATATATTTGTGACAGTACATCATGTGCATTAGGGTGCCCCCCACCCCGCCGGTCCATCCTCTTCAGTTAAGTCAACTTCTTTGCTTATCTAGGGTTTCTCCTTTTTCATCTGGAGACTCTCTTATGTCCCATCTTCCCTAGCATCCACATCTTAGGGAGAACATATGCTTTTTTACTGTTTGTGACTGACTAATCTCACTTAACATAATGTTTTCCAGTTGCATCCATTTCCCTGCAAATAACATGATTTTGTTCTTCTTTATGGCTGAGTAAAATTCCATTGTGTACATATCCCATAGTTTTGTAATCCATTCATCTGTCGATGGACATCTTGGCAATTGTAAATTGTGCAGCTATAAACATAGATACATATGCGTCGGTCCGATAGTTTTGTTTCCACTCTTTTGGGTAGATACCCAGAAGTGGTATTGCTGGATCATATGGTAGGTTCATTCCCATTTGTCTGAGGATTCTCCATACTGTTTTCCAAAGTGGTTGCACTAATTTGCAATCCCACCAACAATGTATTAGGGTTCCCATTTCTCCACACTCTCACCAGCAGTTGTTGTTGTTTGTGGGTTTTTTTGATTGCCATTCTGATTGGAGTTAGATGAAATCTCAAGGTAGTTTTTATTTGCATCTCTCTGATTGCTAATGATGTAGAACATTTTCTCGTACAATAATCCTTTTCTGTATATGTGTTCACACATAGTTCCATGTGTATTATTTCTGTGTTATGAATGAAAGCACTATAAGACCCAGAAAATCATCCTCCCAACCTACGCCAAAGCTATTGAAATTAAGGTCTTCACTTCTTTTAAAATCCAATTTATGTTGCTTGGAAGTCACATGTCATATTTATCCATGAAAATTATTGTTTGCCCAGATATTAGTGGTGGACTGGATAGAATGAATGGAATAAAAATAGAATCTGTTAGAGGAGTCAGACATAGAGAAAAAAAAAGCCTACTGTGTGATTTGTTGTAGGGAGAGGGGAGAATAAGGATCAAGTTGTCTGATAAACTAGAAGGCATCCAGGTCTACCCTAACATTTACTGAGGAGAGGGAATGTGCGTGGTATACTGAGTATCTGTTGCTTTAAATATCTACAAGACACAATTCTAGTCTGCATGATGCTCACAGCCTAGACATGAAAAGCAAAGGGCAATGCTAATAGAATTGTGTATGGAAGAGATGGCCTTCAATGGATGTAGAGGAGGTTGGGGAAACTTCTTGGAGATTACTGCATTTGAGTCAAAACTCAGGTAAAGGATGGACAAGAATTCAATAGACAGCATTGAATAGTATGGAGAGTTTAAGAGAAGATACTAAAACCACCCACAGAGGTAGGAAAATGAAAGGCATACATGGGGAACATGTGATTGAATTTAAACATGTCCAAGAAGACTTTAGAACTGATAGCTAGAAAAGTAAGCCACTTTTTCAGTGAATTTGCCAGTGGCATACGTACAAGACTAATTGTCCCCATTTTTTTAAAGCATCCTTCTTTTCCATGAGATTTTTTTTTTTTTTTTTTTTTTTTGCTGTACCGGGTATTGAACTCAGGGACATTTTACCTCGAAGCTACACCCCCAGCCCTATTTTTTATTCTTTATTTTGAAACAGGGTCTCACTAAGTTGCAAAATGCCTCACTAGGTAGCTGAGGCTGGCTGTGAACCTAGATCCTCCGGTCTCAGCCTCCCAAATGCTGGGACTAAGCCAGGCGTGGTGGCGCACGCTTGTAATCCCAGCATTCGGGAGGCTGAGACCGGAGGATCCGGGTTCGGGGCCAGCCTCAGCTACCTAGTGAGACACTCCGCAACTTAGTGAGACTCGGTTTCAAAATAAAGAATAAAAAATAGGGCTGGGGGTATAGCTCGGAGGTAGAATGCCCCTGAGTTCAATCCCCAGTACCGCCAAAAAAAAAACCAAAAAAAAACAAATGCTGGGACTACAAGCGTGCACCACCATGCCCGGCTCCACTAGAATTCTTGATTGAGAACATTGGCCTGGGTCTTAGAAGTCTGTTTGTTGGTAGGTTTAAGGGAGATTATTTTATCTTCCTTCCTGAGCTCCACCACTATGTCTTCAATACGTCCTCATTACTTTTTAGACATTGCTTTGATTTCCATGTTCTTTTAAAACGTAGCCTTCTACCCACTTAAAGGTAAATTTTCATGTTATGAATATACTATTTATTCAGAACTTAATGAAAGCATAAGTCACTGCCATGTGTCTTTTTCTTTGCCCTGTTTACTTTTCATTTTATCCCATCTTGTAGTTCATATAGGATACATCCATTTCTGTTATGAGAGCTATTGAAAGATACTTGTTGAAAGGGTTCTTTTTGAATTAATGTGACTTGAACTGAGATTGCCATATTCTTGTTTTCCCTAGACTCAGGTGTTAATATCTATTTTTATTTTATAGATGCTATCAGGTTCAAATTCAAGATCACCCTTTTCACACTAATTCCAACTGACACATGTCAGCTAATCTAAGTTGTACCCATTATTCTGGGCTTCTGTTTCTTCCACAGTGATTTAGATATCACATATTTTTCAGAATGACAGTTATTTTAAATGTACACAAAATGCCTTCTTCTCTAAATTTGTCCTCTTACAGTATATTATTCAATTATTTAAGTAATTGGCATTTTTTTCTGGAGACTCTGCACAGGCTAGTGATTGAGGGTCACCCGTGGCATCTGGGAACTTCTCCTTTATTCTCTCACTTCAAACTTCTACCTTTGAAAGCAAGAAAATTTGGTTTTGAGCGGGGAAAAAAGATGTATTGATATTTGCAGCTTTCCCTAGGTTTACATTTATTTGTTATCATAAGAGCCAGACATTCTCATTTTTAGGAAAATCTATCATCATCATTACATTTGGGCTCACACAACTATAGTACTTTTCTGTGTGATTTCACTTATATGTGGAATATTTAAGAAGTTGGTCTCATAGAAAAAAGAGAGTAGATGTGCCTGCCTACTTTGCATCTCTGTGTCACATTTTGGAAATTCTCTCAATTTGATAACTTTGTCATTTTATTATATCTGTTATGGTGATCTGTGATTAGTACTCTAGAAAAAAGAAAAGAAAAAGAGAGTAGAAAGGTAGTTACCACAGGCAGGGGTGGGAACAGGAAGAATGGGGAAAAGGAAAATGTTGATCAGAGGGGTACAGAGTTCCAATTATACTAGAGAAGTTTTAGTGATCCACCCCACGGCATGGTGACCACAATTAATACTAATTTACGTTTTTCAATTGCTAAAAGAATAGATTGTTAATGTCTTCCACATACACAAAAATGATATGTTAGTGAGGTGATACATATGTTAATTAGCATGATTGAGTCTTTCTATAATGGATACATAGATCAAAATATCACATTGATTCCATAAATATACACACTTATTATTTGTTAATTAATTTTTTAAAAAAACTATAGTATTTCAAATTACTGTGTTAAGGTGACTATTCATGTGCAAATTGGACATATCAAGGATCACAGATAATTTTTTATCCAAATATTTACTGATAAGGGTAGCTGGATTCCGTTTTCATCTTCAGTTTATACTTTGCAAGATGCAATACATTTTTCTTCCGCCTGCATCTGCTCCCCTCAACCCCTCATTTTTTTGCTCACAGCATGGAAACTACAGTTACAGCTTAGCCTGTTTTGCTTATGGAACTGTGCCAAAAGCAGTTTTGAAGGTGTTTTAAAAATGAAGACATCTGGCAGCTGGCATACTTACAATTCATTTGCCAAAGACAAGTTGCTCGCTGCTGGAATTTTCAACTGAAGGTCACACACCAGGTAAGAAGGCAGTCAGGTGGAGCTGGTGCATAGGAAGCCACATACTGGAAACCTGCAGGCTCTGTGAGGTTGGGGTGCCTTGTCTCCTCGTCCACCCAACCCCTGGCATCCCCTACCCCTTTCAACGAGGTAAAAGAAGAAAATTGAAGCTAAGAAAATTGACAGTAAATCACAAAACTGAGGCATGTTGACAGAAGTCCTGGCAATTAGGTAAGAGGAAAGAGTACACAGGGAAGAAAAGGATGAAAAGCAGAATTAGCCGTAGTGTTGGACAAACATGCTCCTCTCTTTTGAGTGACTCAGTATTTTCACAGAAATAAGCCTGAGGGATTATGGGTTTGCAGCTTCCCCCATAAGTACCTTACTAATAGGATACCAGTGAATACTCTCTGACTGAAGGTTTACTTCATATTTGATGGTGTTAATATTTTCCATTTTAAAGTCTTTTCTTGTAACTAGGAGTCACTAAATAATATAACACTTTCCAAATCAATCAGTTTTTGTGATCTTACACTGCTATTAACTGCGACTATGGTCTTTTTGTTTGTTAGTTTGGGGTTTTGTTTTCCTACAACAAGAAATTTAACATAAATACAGGAATTTCATAGTGAGATTAACAACTGGCCAAACAGCAAGGCAGGGAAATTATCCTATTCTGTGGACAATTTCTCTTTCTCTGACAAATTTGAGCACTTAAAAGTATGTCATATTTTATATTAAGCACTGAGATTTATGTTTTTTCTCAAGATTTATGTTTTTAAAGCAATAATTAGAGATACTTCTACTAGACCTAGATATAGGTAGACAAGGGTAGGTTTTTTTTTCCATCTGTCCTAACTACAGGCCTGTGGTCTCAAGTGAGTGTTCCTGTCTTCTACTCAAAATATTATATGTAGAGGTATAGGTTAATGGAGAAAGAAGAAGAAGATAGTGTTGCAATTATAATTTTGTTTATTGGAGACAGTTGGTCCCCATCTAATCCCAGCTGGAGACAGAATTATTGGCCTTAAAGAGATTGCAAGTCTGTGGCCTACATATAGGATCTAGTCCCCAATATGTATGTGAATTTGGCACATACATAATTGACCTACAGAGTGTATTTATTTATTTATTTATTTATTTATTTATTTATTTATTTATTTATTTATTTATTTGTACTAGGGATTGAACTTATGGGCATTCTACCTCTGAGGTATAGCCCCAGCCCTTTTTATCTTTTTACTTTGAATCAGGGTCTCATGAGGTTGCTGACAGTCTCACTAAGGTACTAAGGCTGCTCTCAAATCTATGATACTCCTGTTTCAGTCTCCCAAGTACTGGGATTACAAGCATATGCCACCTTGCCTGGCTTATGTTTTTTAGATGATTTTAAAAGATAGTTTCATTTTTAAAAATCTGAATTTCCAGTGTTTTGGGTTTTTTTTAATCACAAGATTAGACCTCCCAGAGCACAGTCACTCCTGAGAACAGTCTGATGATCCTAGCTCCCTTCAGACATGCAAGGATGGGGGATCTTTCAGTCCTTCCACATCTATTCTTTCCTCATGGCTGAATGTGGATTGCCACTTCATTGAATCTTTGATATTGTGTTTTGGAAACCAAAGTAAAGAGGAAAGTATAATATTTCCAGGATCTTTAGCTCTGTCAAAAGAGGAAGTGCAAATAGACCAGAAGGCAGGTTTTTCTTATCCCAGACCCACAGCCTCAGTGACCTGCTCTCTCCAGCCCCTCTGACTTCCTGTGGTGAGTCCTCTGCCCATCTCAGGTGCTGTGAGTTGAGATGCCCGGGGCTCAAGCTGACCCCAGGAGTCATTGAACCTGTGGCCCACATAGAACTGAGGAAGTCATAAGAGGAGTCTTCTTAAAGATGCCCAACATGTAGACCATTCCTGGCCTTCAAAGGTTGGGTAGGGGCTATAAATTATTTAGTGTTGTATCACTTTAAATGTCCTTGTCCATAAATTAATCCATGGTCAGTATTGCCTTTGTGAGATTTCTCTACCACTGGACTTTACTTCTTTCCCTGAAATTTAGCAAATACAAAATCCAAGGATATTTTTCTTTTGTTTTTCAAGGAGAAAATGCCATAAACACATATTGGGTAAATGGTACCTGGTAGAAGTGGAGCTGCCTGCCTGGTTATTTCAGTGGTCAGATATGAAATCAGAGGCCATAAATTAGTCTTTTCATGGGGCCATTCATTTAATGTAATTTCTCCCTGAGAAGAACTCTATGGTTCTTAAAATTGTTAACTATGCAAAATACCAGCAAACGATACTTAATGTAATTAAAAACTTTTACTGAGTACACACTATGTATAAAGTTATCCAATTATAAAAGGAAATTGCAATCAAATTTCTCAAAAACCATTTTGCTTTTTGTTTCATTGAATGCATTGTATATTTATAAAATGTAAAATGTATTTTATATTAATATTTATTAATAAATATACTTGATGTTTGAATACTGATTATTTGTAAATACTTTTGCAATTAATGATTTTTCTTGATTTTTTATCATTTATTATTTTTATTTGGACAATATATACCATATGTACAAAATAACTACTGTCAAAACACCTACTCTTTTATAATTTCATTTGATTTACAAAAATGGGACAACAAAATAACTTAGGTCAGTAATACTGTTCAAAAATGAAACTGATTAAACAATTGTAAAGATCAGTTTCTTATAGTGTTACAGACCATTCATCATTTGTGAAAGAACATTTCTGTCTACCCAAGAGGATAAGTACTGGACTAAATCTATCTGCAAACTGACAAAACTAATTGTTTTCTGTAATTATCACTACCAAATATAATTCTCAAAAGAAGCATGATGTGGAGCATGAAGCCAGGGTATCATTCCACAATACTGAAGGGCTTTCTTCTTCTCAAACCAAGGAGAAGAGATATCTTAACTCTAAAACTATTTCCCAGAATCTTACAGCATTTTTTTTAACCCAGGGGCATTCTACCTCTGGGCTACCCTGGCTCTATTTTTTTTAATTCTTTATTTTGAAACAGGGTCTCACTAAGTTGCGGAGGGCCTCACTAAGTAGCTGAGGCTGGCCACGAACCCGGATCCTCTGGTCTCAACCTCCCAAGTACTGGGATTACAAGTGTGCACCACCACGCCCGGCTACTACTTATAGTATTAAATAAAACAGCTTTGCTTTCTTTTTAAACACCTGGGAGATAGTCTTTTGAAAAATCAGTTTGATTAAAAAAATAAACAAAAATTACTGTCTTGCATTCGGATTTTCATAAGTTAAATCCATGGTCTTTTTAATATAAAAGGTAATTGTTTCATAGCTTTGTGTTCAACAAATTCTGGTAGTCCTATTTAAACCAAAACTTGAGATAGTAAATCTTAATTAGTGAAATATGATTATACACCATAGTGAAATTCAAATGGATACATTCATGTATGCACACAGCATCTCTTGGTGTGGTTCCCTCCTAACCAACCCCATCCTTCCCCCCCCCCTTTATTTCCTGTACATATTAGAAAGGTTTTTGGTTGATACCTTCATAAATAGACATGATATTGTTTGGTCTGTTTCCTTCCTCATGCCTCCTTTTTCACCCTCTTCTCCTCCCTCCCCAATTCCCTTCCACTTTCTTAGTTATCTCACTCCTTATTGTCATGAAGTTCCTCTCCCACCCCCATTTTCTATCTTCTACATATGAAAGAAAAGATACAACCCTTGATTTTCTGAGAATAGCTGATTTCACTTAGTATAATATTCTCTAGTTCCACCCATTGTCCTGCAAATGCCACAATTTTGTTCTTTTTTATGACTGACTTAACCTCCATTATAGGTATATACCACATTTTCTTTATTCATCTGTTGACAGATACCTAGATTGGTTTCATAATTTGACTATTGTGAATTGTGCTTTATAAACATGGACAGGCATGTATCACTATAGTATTCTAACTTTAATTCTTTTGCAAAGATACTGAGAAGCAATATAGCTGAGTCATATGGTGGTTTCCATTCTTAGTCATTTAAGGTACCTCTACACAAATTTCCATAATGGTTGTACTAATTTGCAATCCTACCAAGAGTGTCTAAGTGTTCCTGTTTCCCCACATCCTCACTAGCATTTGTTCCTGTTTGTATGATTGACATTCTAACTGGGCTTAAATGGAATTTTAATATAGTTTTGATTTGCATTTCCCTGATTGCTAATTATTATGAATATTTTTTCATATATTTGTTGGTCATTTTTGTTTCTTCTTTTGAGAAATTTCTCTTCAGTTCAGTTGGCCATTTTTTTTTTATTGGGTTTGTTGTTGTTGTTAAGATTTTGAGTTCTTTATATAGTCTAGATATTAGTCCTCTATCATAGAAGTAGCTGGTGAAGATTGTTTCCCATTCAGTAGGTTTTTCTCTTCATGCTCTTGTTTCCTTTGCTGTACAGAAGCTTTCTTAATTTGGTGTCATTACATTTATTGATTCTTAATTTTATTTCCTAAGCTTTAGGAGTCTTGTTAAGGAAGTCTCTGCCTGTTGTAGGGATGGTCCTATTTTCTTCTAGTATTTGCAGAGTTTCTGGTCTAATCTCTAGCTCATTCATTTCGAGTTAATTTTTGTGCATGCTGAGAGATAAGAGTCTAGTTTCATTATTCCACATATGAATATCCAGTTTTTCCAGCACCATTTGTTGAAAAGTCTGTCTTTTCTCTAATGTATATTTTTGGCAACTTTGTCAAAAATCGGCTGGCTGTAAAATGTGTAAATTTGTCTCTGTATCTTCTATTCTGTTCTATTGGTCAATGAGTCTATTTTTATGTCATTACTATGCTATTTTTGTTACTATAACTCTGTAGTATAATTTGAAATCAATTATTATGATGCTTCATGCATGGTTCTTATTACTCAGAATTGCTTCGGCTATTCTGAGTAATATTGGTTTGCTCTCCTATGTTAGTATTTTTTTTAAAAAATAGATTTGCAAAGAATCACATTGGTATTTTGAAAGGCATTGCATTGAATCTATAAATTGCTTTAGGTAGTATGGACATTTTGACAATATTTATTTTGCCTATCCAGAACATGGGAGATCTTTCCATCTTCTAAGGTCTTCCTCAATTTCTTGATAATAGTTCTGAGGGTCAAGCAGTAAGATGAGATTTATTGTCAGTGTTTTATGATTCAGAAAGGAAGATTAGTGACTTATTTGAAAATGTGCAGAAAAGAAACAAGTAGTACAAACATTTTCTGGCTAATTGCTGTGCCCAGCACATCATTCTGGAAGATGGTTATATCCTCTGGAATATTACTTATTGGTATTAAAGTATGTTAATGAATTCAGATAGCATCTAGGCTTTAAATTTGGTGTCATTCATCCACTCAACCAATATTGAGCACATACTATATGCTTTTAAGTGCTATGAGAAGTATTGGAACTTCGGTTGAAAATAAACAACTGTGATCAAAGTGTGCAGGCTGATGGGAAGACATACATAAATAAACTATCACATTTATACCCAGGAATACACCAGGCATGCCCCTGGCATAGGGACAACTGCATTTGCTGATGTGTTTGTTTAGAATGCTCTTCCCCAAATATCCAAGTAGTTGTCTCCCTCACTATCTTCAAGTCCCACTATTTTCAAGATTCCAGTTGAATGATATGAAATTTTAAATGCAGCCAGATGAGCATTCAAATGTGAGGGCAAAATGAAAGCATTTTAGGGAATACATTCAGAAATAAATATCCAAGGAAATAAAGAAAACAAAGAAAGATTTCAGGAGGGAGAAAGGCATTGAATAACAAAAACATGGGGGTAGGAGAGGGGAGAGAGACAGAGAGAGAGAGGAAGGGGAAAGAGAAGAAGAAGAAAAGAAGAAATAGAAAAGAGGAAGGAGGGGGAAGAGGAGGAGAAAAAGGAAGACAGTAAAACATATGGCTAGATATAAACAAGTATAGTCATGTAAGTTTTAAAAGATAATAATAGTCTGGGACTAAACTCGAGATAAGTTCAACATATTATTTAAAGGTAAAGCCAATGGAGAAGAAAATGATAGCATTCCGGGACTTATGTTTTATTACAACAAGGTTTATACATTTAACCATGAGATAAAAGATTCAAGGCTAACTCGTAGAGAAACAGAAACAACATATAATTTTTAAATCTCTGGGGAGGGGAAAAAACTGGAGAAAATTCAATCAATCCCCCCAAAATACAGGAAAATAGATGTTACTTTTAAAACTGTAAGTATTAATTTTTTTTTATTTTTTTTAATTGGTGCATTGTAACCATACATTTTTGTTAGGTACAAGCTAGTAAAGGCATACATGGACACATTTCTCATTCAACTCTTCCACAATTCCTGCCCTATTCCCTCAACCTTGTTCCAAATGAATTTAAGGACTGATTTTTCAATATCTGTGAGGAATGACCTTGGTAATTTAATAGGTATCACATTGAATCTATAGATCACTTTTGGGAGAATGGCCATTTTGATGATATTTATTTTGCCTATCCAAGAGCATGGTAGATCTTTCCATCTTCTCAGGTCTTCTTTGATTTCTTTTTTTAAACTTTTTATAGTTTTCCTTATAGAGGTGTTTTACCTCCTTGGCTAGATTTATTCCTAAGTATTTTATTTTTCAGGGTGCTATTGTGAGTGGAATTGTTTTCTGGATTTATTTCAGTGGATTTATGGTTGGCATACAGTAAAGCTTCTGATTTTTTAAGATTGATTTTGTATCCAGACACTTTGCTGAATTTGTTGATCAGTTCAATAAGTTTTTTGGTTGACTTTGTTGGGTCTTCTAAGTATAGTATCATGTCATCTGCAAAAAGGGATAGTTTTAGTTCTTCTTTTCCTATTTTTACACCTTTGATTTTGTTCTCTTGCCTTATTGCTCTAGCTAGAGTCTCAAGTACTATATTGAACACAAATGGTGATAATGGACATCCTTGTTTTGCTCCTGCTTTTAGTGGGAACTCTTGCAGTTTTCTCCCATTTAATATGATGTTGGCTGTGGGCCTATTGCATGTTGCCTTTATGATGCTCAGGTATATTCTTTCTATTCTTCTAAATTTCTTTCTATTCCAAGTCTCTGCAGTGCTTTTAGCATGAATGTTGAATTTTATCAAATACTTTTTCAGTGTTGATTGAAATGATCATGTGATTTTTGTCTTTGATTCTGTTTATGTGGTGTATTACATGGATTGTTTTTCATATGTTGAGCCAGGCTTGCATCCCTGGGATGAACCTGACTTAGTCATGGTGTATAATTTTCTTGATATGGTTTTGAATACACATTGCTAGTATGTTGTTTAGCAGTTTTGCATCAGTGATATAGGCCTATAGTTTTCTTTTTTGAGCTGTATTTATTGGCTTTGGTATTAACCTGATGTTGGCTTCATAGAATGTGTTTGAGAGAGTCTCGTTTCTTTCTATTCCATTGAATAGTTTGAAGAGTATTGGGATTAGCTTTTCTATTAAGGTTTTATAAAGTTCACTTGGAAAACCATCGGCCCTGGGCTTTTGTTTGATGGTAAACTCTTTATTGCTGTTTCTATCTCTTTGATTGCTATTAGTCAGTTTAAGTTTTCTATATCTTCTTAACTCAATTTAGGAAGGTTATATGTGTCTAGAAATTCATCAATTTCTTCTAAATTTTCCATTTTGTTGGAGTATAGTTTTTCAAAGTAGTTTCTTGTGATCCTCTGTATTTCCACACTGTCGGTGGTGATATCACCTTTTTCATCTCTTATTTTGGTAATTTAGGTTGATTCTCTCTTTCTTTTGGTTAGGTTGGCTAATCGTTTATCTATCTTGTTTATTTTTTCAAGAAACCAGCTTTTGGTTTTGTTGATTTTCTGTACTGTGTTTTTATTTTCTACTTCATTAATTCTGCTCTGAGTTTAATAATTTCCTGTCTTCTACTGGCTTTGGGGTTAGACAGTTCTTGTTTTTCAAGGACTTTTAGCTGTGTCCTTAGGTTATTTATTTGGTGATTTTGTCTGTTCTTCTTACGAGGGCATTCAGTGCTATAAATTTTCCTCTTAATTCTGTGTTCAAGGTGTCACAGAGGTTTTGATATGTTGTGTCTGTTTTCATTGGTTTCTAAGGAAATTTTTAATTTCTCCTCTTACTTCTTCTATGACCCATTCCTCATTCAGCAGTGTGGTGTTCAGTCTCCATGTGTTTACATGGTTACTTTAAGTCTTCTTAGAGTTGATTTCTTTTTTTTTTTTCGGTACTGGGGATTGAACTCAGGGGCATTCTACCTCCGAGCTATACCACCAGCCCTATTTTTTATTCTTTATTTTGAAACCGAGTCTCACTAAGTTGCAGAGTGCCTCACTAGGTAG